>VKOC01023651.1:0-20691 GCA_009364415.1 Spea multiplicata
TAATATATTATATATATTATCTATATGAATTTTTGTTTTTGCAGTTACTACAATAAATAGCAGACTTTTCTTCCTTATCAATGTTACTCCAACACAAACATCATTTTTTTTGCCAAGTGCGTTTCCTGGAAACCAACCCTGTTTTAACCCTTTGAGTGCCAGAGGTCTGGCCAGATTTTCTGCGTGGAGGGCAGGGACATTTCTTTTTTTCTCTTTTTTTGGAAATCAAAATTGGATTAGTTTTCAACTGAGAGGGAAAAAAATAACATAAAAAGGGGTGATTTAAAATATAAAAGTACAGAAAGCCAGATAAGAAGGCACTGAGACACCCCTAAGCAGGGCACAGGCCCCAGCAGAACACTGAGCTCCTCAGAAGAGGTGAACTGGATCCAGACTAATCTAGGTTGCCACATATTTCTCATATTTATCTGCATCCTGTTTTACCAACTCCTCCATTGCCCTCCTCTCCTCTACCTGATTAACCCAATCCCCGTTAGAGGGGACACCCTACTCTTCCAGTATAATGGAATCACGCATTTTGCCAGGAGGTGAAACGTGAGGGAGCGTTATAAGTCAAAATCCTCTGGCAGGTATGGCGGAGAAGCATTGCACCCGGATTCAAGGGGGGGCAGCACAGCCATAACCCATGGAATATTTTCAACAATTTTGGCATCCTTTAGTTTAATTGCGTTTCCACAGAAAAGTTTTCTGTTTACCCATGGAGAACTATATCTTGTTTTTTTCATTGGTAGCTGAATTCAGGTAAATTTTGTTTCGCAGCATAACTATTTTATCTTATAAAAGTGCCAAAACTGCATCCCTGAGTATATTTTTATAGAATAGATATAGATTTAAGAAAATTAGTATAATAGCATAAATAGTCATGTTTTATGATTTTGTTTATATAAAAGTACATGTGATAAATTCCATTCTCAAACTGATATAAAGGTTCAAAAAAGTATACGTTTCCTGAATGCACACCAAAGTACAAGTTTATCTTTTTTCTATTATTGCAGTGATTCACAAAAAAACTTAAAAAAAAATGTTTTTAGAATCTTACACAATTGAGATATATGATTATGTATCCCTTCATTGTATTAGTGAATGAAGAAAAAAAAATAAAAAAAAAATATATATTATAATATATATATATATTGCATGAATATCCAAGGTCTCTTGAATAAAACAATTGAAGTGTGTATTATAGTGCATAACCACATATTATAGTACATAACCATAAAGTCACCGTGATACCTTCTGGCCCAGGGGGCAGGTACAGTTATCCCCCAGTAACTAAATTACACACTAGTGCACACACTTACACAAACTCACTAAAACACATACACATTACTGTAATGGTTCAGTAGGTGAGGATCACCTTGAGTAGGAGAGGCTGGGATCAGCAGTGAACAAAGTATTGGGACCATATCTATTCCAGTGAATCAGATACTGGAGAGAATCCCTGTGAAACCTAGAATCTACGTTTGCTTGGAATCAAATATGATGTGTGTTAATCTAATCATCGTAGAAGGGATGAGGAGGGAGGATATCCAAGAATTTTTGATACTGCGTAGTAAACAGTGACGTTCAAGGAGACAGTAGCTACAGCCTTCTTAGGAATAGGAGGCCTGTAGGAAATGCAGGAGGTGGAGCACCAGGAGGTGACTTCACAAGTGGACCTGTCTATTTCGGGTGTTGTTATAGTAACCAGTAGTATCACAAAACAATGGATGCAGAGGGAGAGGTTATCACATTCAGAATCAAAGTCTCTTTGTGGAGCGCCCCTACAGTCTTTAACGATCGGTCTTTAAAGTCACAGTGTCAGGTTGTAAAGGGCAAACGTCAATGGCTTTGACATTTAAGGGATTGCATTTAGTAAGTAAAGGTATGCCATGTTGTAGACGGAATAAATAGTCAATGAAATCTACGGCTTGCTTGGAGTGCTCCACTATTAATTCCTGGCGGAAGTAGATAACATACCTAGAGTAGGCCCTCCAATCCTACCTAGGCTTTGCAGGGCTCTAGATTTGAAAAGCTACTAATTTGTCTTTTAGACAGTCAGACAGTCCGTCCACTAGTAAAGGAGGCTACAATAACATCATAAGGAAACCTCAGCAGTCAGGGTAAACAACTTGATGGTGTAATGAGAGAGAGATTAGGAACCCTGGTAGAGGCAATGTGGCCTTGGCTGGGCATGTCAAACATTTGTCTGAAGGTAGTCACAAAGTCATTGTAGTTGTTGACCAGTGGGGTATTACATTACTAGAGTGGATTTGCCCAAGATAAATCACTCTCAGTGAGCAGGGAGAAAACATATCCTACTCTGGCTCTGTCAGACAGAAACAGATGAGACATCAAAATGAATAAAGCATTTGCTCAGGAAGCCCCTACAGCTAAATAGGTATCTGCCAAAGCCAGGATATGAGGCAGACGGAGGGCTTGATGAGGCATGAGGTCAGGGAGCAATCCCACAGTCCTGATAACATTCTCCAGTGTCTGGAACACCGGTGAATGCATACGCACAAACCTACATGATTGCTGCATGTGCAGTAAGCTTCTCCTCCCAGCGAATCAGGATACTGGGGGGAGAAAGTTCGGAAGTATTGCACCTATCAGGATTTTTATTTAGTAACGTACTTGTGGCGGTATGTCCTGTACCCCGACTGACGATTAACCCCTTCAGAGCCAGACAGAACCAGCGTTGTAGAGAGAAGGGGGGACACCGCTGCACTGGAGCTGTGCTGGCACTGTGGCTAGCCGAAGCTTAGCTACACAGTGTGGCTATTGTCCTGGATAGGACAATAAAGTATTGTAGCAGCCCACCCCAAGCACCAGACAACACCAGACACCTTGTTAAGGTGAAAACAAGACAGTTTATTTGGAAACACAGGGGTATTTAAACAGTACAATGGGTCATTTGCAAACAATAGGCACATCAAGCCACACACAGTTCTCCACCAGGTCCTCCTTTGCACACAGCTCAGTATTTGCACTCAGCCCACCTGGTAAACATGGGCAGTTCCCTAACTTCTGGTCGAAACATTCAGTTTAGAGGCTTTTTAAAGGTTTTAGCTTTGTTTAACTAGTAACAGTGGAATACTAGGACATGTCAAGGATTCCTTCAGGCTTTGGAGATTTGTCATGTCTGCATTCCTTTCTTAAGGTCAGATGCAGAACACCCCACAGTGATCATGTGCATGAACCAAAAACACAAAGCCCAAGCTAAATAAACCGTGCAATTAAAGCAAGTTGGTATAATGTATTCTATTTCGAGTTCTGTGCTGTAATATAGAATTTAGGTGCTGCAACAAAGTGTTTGATTGTAAATTACACCAGGCTTCCATAATAATGTACTGCTGACAGTGACCCTATACCAGGCAATCTGCACCAAGACGTTACAGCTTTGTCTGCGGAATGCCACATAAATAGCAGAGGCCTTAAATTTTTCTACATGCTAATTGATGGTTGTGATGAAACCTCTGGGGGATCCCTTCATGCCTAAAAAGCAAGTTGTAGCATAATACAAAATTGAAAATAGACATGCATGTCTCCTGTGTCAAAGTATGCTTAAGTTTACATTGCTAATCAGAAGCAGATTGGCACACTGTTAATTAAATCCCTTGTGTTTATGCTTATTAGGCACTTACCTATAGCTTTTTTATTGTTCAATAAGACTAAGGCTATTTGTGTCTGGCTATTTGTGTCTGTGTTTGGTATGAACAGAACCACTCATACGGCTTTGTTGACAAAATCTAAAACTTTGTGAAGACCTACTATTTACTTTATACTTGCAACATGTCCCCTAATACGTACTATCCAGAACATTTTGGTTTTACTCAAATTACCACTCTTAAGAGTTTTTTTTAACTGTGTGCAGTCAGCTGTATCCATCAGAGCTGAAGCCGTTAAAAGTATAGGGCTCATAAGTCATTAGAAATTATCAGGAATGGCACAATCAACTGTAGGAGTAAAAGCCTAGATTCACTAGGTGGCCTTACAGGAATCAAACACAAAGCAGTGATCTGTCCATATGAGTTAAGCCCTTGGCTTTGGAGAGGCACTCGCCTCGGGCGCAGCTGCAAGGGGGCAGGTGTGTTTAAAAGCAGTTTGTGTGGGCAGTCATGTGCAAGGGCAGTGTGTGTATATGTGTGTGTGTTTATGGGCTGTGTATGTGTATATGTGTGTTTATGGGCAGGTATGAGTAAAGGCAGTGTAAATAAAATAACCTCTGGAAAGGAGCCAGCTAATGACTGACTAGCATCTCTGTGGGCATATCATCCTGCCTCCTGCATACTTTTGAAGACAAGGTACAGATATTGCCATGGGGCACTGTAACGAATCTATTAGTAATTTTATATTGTCCTCCTCTGCTATTATACCATGCAAAAAAACAGCCAAGTCTGTTACCATGTATGCAGAATGAGCAATGTTTACAGCCTCAGTCACACAACTGGGGAGCATGACTTTTGTAAGAGGCACCAATTTAATGCAATTTTACATAACTGCAATATAATATGCTTTCAACAAACAATGTGAATCCCTTATTTATTTACAGATCAATTTAGCTAACTTGATTTGTAGCTGGATTTAAAAAAAATTATATAAAGTTGTGTAAACAGTTTTAATGTCATAGCTATAATGCATTGACAGAAATATGTGCTGGACCTGGGGTATTAAAAAATTTGGGCAAAAAATGTTACAGGCAAACGGAGGTTATGAGCTGAAAAACCATACTGTCTGATTCCTTTTAACTTTGTGTGGTGATGAAAAGCTCATCAGATGTGATATATACTGCAGTAAATCTCATTATTAGAAATAGTAGTTCCAGATGTGAGAGTAAGTGCAACAGGAATGATGCAGATGGTACTTCCCAGATCGAATTTGTCTGCAGCTTGATGTATATCTGTTCATTCAGTGAATGTTCCCTTGGCTCAAGACAGCAATGATTCATCCAGGTCAGTGTTTCTAGTGCATCTTTACGACGGCCTCGCAAGCGAAGCATTTCCATTGCCTCTCATAAAGGAAAGATAAGCAAGAACATAAATGTATTTAATATTTTTTTCTTTATAGATGAGATGGATAGATAGATTTATGTATTTATTTATTTCTATAACAGAGACTTTGCTGATAAAACTATTCATTGGCGGACCTGAACATTTTCAGGGACATTATAAGTGTCATCACACAGAAATGCACATTACAAACGCCAAAGAGATTTCAGTTTATTCCCTTCTTCTGGCCACTTTACCTTTAGTTTCTTAGTATTGTTCATATTCTTATATTCTCTCCCATGCTTACTGAAACCTGAATCCCCTCCCATGATACTACCACCTATGCTGCACTCTCCTTATGAGGATTACACCTCAGCCACACTCCTAGGCCTGCTGGCAGAAAGGGTGGTGGTGTAGGGATCCTTCTCTCACCTCATTACACCTTCCAGCATATACCTAGCCCTCCCTCTCAATCAGGTCCTACCTCACAGTTCTTTGACCACTTTTCTGCATGGTTCCCTTTCTTCCTCTCTTCTAATATCCCCTGTCTTATTATGGGTGATTTGGTGATTTTAATATTCCTTTGATATAACAACTCTGCTACCTCCAAACTCCTCTCCCTGACATCCTTTTCTGATCTTTCTCAATGGACTAATTTCCCTGCACACACTGAGGGACACTCAGTTGATCTGGATTTCTCCAGATCAGCTCCCTTTCAGATTTCTCCTGCTCTCCTTTCCCTCTGCCTGACCACCACCTTCTAACCTTTTCTCTAGTGCTAACCCCTAACAAAACAAATTTGCAGCGCTTACCTCATATCTGTAGGCCATTACCAGATAATGCCCTTACCCAACTGCCTCACTAGAACCTCTCTTACCTTCCATATTAACCCTTTCCTGTCCAGATGCAACAGCCTCTTTTTATAACAATACACTTGCCTCATCTCTCGACAGCATAGCTCCAGTTACTGTATGTTATCCTCGACAATTGAAGCGACAACCGTGGCATACCAAAACCATGCACTTCTTCAGAAGTGCTGGAGCACGACTGAATGCTACTTCAGAAAATCCAAATCCAGCGAAGACTTTACTCACTATAAATTCATGCTTCACACATACAACTCTGCCCTCTCTCTCGCCAAGCAGCTCTACTTCTCTACCCTCATATCCTCCCTTTCTTCCAACCCGCGATGCCTTTTTTCTACCTTCAACTCCCTCCTACACCGCCCACGACTACTCTCTCCACTCATCCCATACTAACTGCCGTTTCACCTATAACCGAAGAAGAGATAGCCACTCTTCTTTCTTCCTCTCACCCAACAAACTGTCTCCTTGACCCCATCACACCTCACAAAGTCTCTATGTCCATCCCTTGGTCCATCACTTACCCACCTATTTAATATTTTTCTATCATCTGGAACTGTACCAACAGCGTTCAAGCATGCACTAATCACACCTATTCTAAAAAATCCTTCCTCAGATCCCATCTGTCTGACTAACTACTGCCCTATCTCTCTGCCCCTTTTACCTCTAAGTTGCTTGAATGGATTGTGTACAATCCCCTTGCAAACTTCATCTCCTCTAATTCCTTCCTTGACCCTCTACGGTCTGGTTTCAAACCCCTTCACTCAGCTCTCTAGTTGTAAGGCACCTACCTTAAACAGCTCCCGGCCGTCCTCTTCTCTCCCCCGGCAGAAACGCCGGCACCGCACACTGGAATACGAAGCAGCCGCTCGCGCACGCGGCCGCTTCATGAATATTTATGAGGCTGACCGCCGGCTGGATTCCGCTGCGTCGCTATGGCGACGTAGGACGCGATCACGTCCCGGGCGTCGGGGAACGCCCCCCCGGGCTATTTAAACCTCTCACACAGTGTCCACAGTGCTCAGTTATACTGATTCTCTCCGTATTTCGTGAGCTCCTCCTGTATTTCATATATATTTACCTTATCCTTGTTCTCCCGGTATCTGACCCTGGTCTGCTAAATGGCTTCGGTGTTTTCTCTGGTATCCTGACTCTGGCTCTCCCTGCTACGTTGTGTTCTTCTGGCATCCTGACCCCGGTTATCCAACCGACTACGTGTACCTCTGGCATCCTGACCTTGGCTATCCATACCGACTACGTGTACCTCTGGCGTCCCGACCCTGGTCTGCTTAACGGTTTCTCTCTGACCACTCGTGCTTACAGTTACACTACCAAGTGCCCTGTTACCCTCACCAGGCCCCTTGTGTGTGTTCTGTTTTTGAGCAAGTGTGTTCCAGTCCTGCATATCGGATTCCTCCTGGTAAGACGAACCTCACACTAGTATTGGATTGCTCTGCTGCTTTTGATACTGTTGATCACCACCTTCTTCTTGACTCACTTGCTTCTACAGGCATTCGAGATACAGCTCTCTCCTGGATCTCCTCATATACGTATAACCGTTCCTTCTCCGTCAGCTTCTCTCACAAGGCATCATCACCCCTTCCACTTTCGGTTGGCATCCCCCAAGGTTCAGTCCTTGGCCCTCTGCTGTTCTCTCTTTATACTTCATCTCTTGGCAAACTAATCAACTCGTTTGGCCTCCAGTATCATCTGCAGATGATACCCAAATATACCTGTCTTCTCCTGATCTCTCTCCATCTCTCATGTCCTGTATTACCAACTGTGTATCTGCTATTTCTTCATGGATGTCACAACGTTAGCTGAAACTTAATCTTTCTAAAACTGAACTCAATAACTTCCCTCCTTCCATCTCCACTCCACTACCTGAAGTCTCTATCACGATTAACAACACAACTATCTCTCCTGCTAACCAGGCCCGATGCCTTGGAGTCATCCTTGACTCAAACCTTGACTCAAACCACATTCGGTACCTTGCCAGATCCTGCTGCTTGCACCTAAAAAACATCTCTTGTATCTGTGACGGGAACGACCCGTACCCTGACTGGGTACACCCACCAGACGTTGCTTCCTTATGCCCATAGACACCGGACATACAAGACTTGGATCATCAGGTTGAAATATGAAATATTGCCAACGACAGCAGGAAATACAGCCTCTCAGGAACGTCGGCGGCACTGTAGTATACGGAAGTGTTGCAATACAACGCTCTACCGCCCTGATAAGGGCAGCACCGATGCTTACCTCAATAACAAGGCAGGACTCGCTGTGAGGTAAAACAGGAACTAGTTTTTTTAACCAAACACAAGAACTATATATATATAAAAGTAAGAAAGCGGCAAGACAAATGTCACAGGAACTAATTACCATGTCAGGAAGGAAGTCATTAGATCCTGCAACACAATATCCGGGGGAGGGACAGAATTACATGAGACATAAATAATTACATTAATTGGGGAGGTAGACATAGAATGATGACAGGCGTATAATTGAATTGAAATAAACAATGGCTAGAACATAGAGCTAACGGGCTAACAGGATTAACAGCTACTGGCTGTGTATTTAGTTATTATATACACAGCAGTAGGGGGTACACAAAAGACAGTGAATGGCAGTACTAACACCTAGTGCCTAACACATTAATACATTTCTTCACAACCCAGATAATCAGCCTTCTTCTTACACCAGGATGTTCAGCTGGCATTTACAGTTCTGAGTCTCTGTGTGGGAAATGTGGTATACATACAATAGAGGAAATCAGTAGAAAGTGGGTCCCTGTACCCACTTCCCCAAGAACAGAACCCCATCTAATGTCAGGGCCAATTGTCAGCAGGCAGGAGGCTATCAATCAGTCCCCTCCAAAAGCCCCAGTGATGGAAGGTTCCGGCACAGCATCTGTCCATTCCTCACCCAATAATCCACAAAAACATTGGTTCATTCAATTATCATTTCCATTCTTAACTACTGCAACACCTTTCTGGCTGGCATTCCACTGTCTCAACTCTCCTCTGCAGTCTGTCCTAAATGCTGCTGCTAGGCTTATCTTCCTTGCTGCCGCTCCTTTTCTGCTTCCCCACTCTGTGAAATCCTCCAATGGCTACCTTTAGAATTATATTTAGATTCCTGGTACTAACATATAAGGCCCTCCATAACACTCCTCCTCCATACATTTCTGCCCTCATAATCAAATCCTCTCCTACTCGATCGATCCCCATAGGCTAAGGCTCTCACTTATCACCTCTTCCTTTTCATGTCTACAAGATTTTACTCTTGTTGCCCCATATCTCTGGAATCTAGTTCCAGTGAACCTTCAGCATTCACCCTCCCTCCTAACATTCAAATCTCACTTCTTCAGAGAAGCATACCATCTTAGCTGCTAGAACTTCCTTATCACTGATAGAACCACCACACTACCTCTCACCCTATCTCTGTGCCTTCTATCTTGAATCCAAGACAAGGCCATGATCTGCTTTGGGTCTGAGTCTTTACATCAGGCCTTGATGGTTTTAATATGCGTTCAAATTCAATGTTTCTATTAGTTCCAGAAATTGTCACTACTTTCACTTAACAAGGCTATTTTAATAGCCCAGGCTTTATTAGTGTGCTGACCTTCAGCAAGTTGTGTTCTCTAGCACAGGTGCGATCAGCATTATTTGGAAGAGAGTACTGAAATCGTCCAGATTTTAAGGGGTATGACATTCAACTGAAACCTCCCTTACTAAAGTTACTAATGACCTACTCACTGCTAAAGCCAAGTGCTACTACTCTATGCTAATCCTACTGGATCTTTCTGCTGCTTTGGACACTGTAAGCAACCCTCTTCTGCTTCTCTGTGACAATGCTCTCTCCTGGTTCACATCCTACCTCTCTGATCATACTTCAGATGTTCCCGTCTCCAGTAACACATCCCTCCCCCTCTCAGTCGGGGTACCCCAAAGCTTATTGTACGACCCCATCTGTTCTCCCTTAACATTACCTCACTTAGCAAACTAATCGAATCCTTTGGCTTCCAATACCACCTGTATGCTGATGACACCCAGATCTATCTATCCTCTGTTGATCTCTCTCCCTCTGTCTTAGACTGTGTAACTAATAGCCTTGCCTCTGTCTCTAACTGGTTTCCCTCACAGTTTCCCTTAATGTAAATGGTGCAGTAATCTCTCATCTCCTCATGCTCGCTGCCTTGGTGTCACCATAGCACTGTACAATGGCTAGACAGGACATAACAAGTAGTATATAACATAACAATTTGACTTACAGAAACAACAGGTGAGGAGGGCCCTGATCAAACAAGCTTACAATTTAGAGGGAGTATATCATGTATTACACAATAGGTAAAAGTGCCCCTGTTAGGAATGGACCAGCGACACTAGTATACGTATTGCAGGAGAGGGACTAGGAAAGGTAAGATAAGGAATATGGGAGGAAGGGTGTTAACGTGCAAGGTTGCAGGCATACTTAAAGAAGGGGGTCTTGAAGGATTTTTTTGAAGGACCGAAGGCCATCAGAATTGATGTTCCTCTATATATGTTATTTCCTATTTTCATAAAATAGCAAATTACTTATTATGCTCCCTTATTTATTTAGATTAAATAAACAAACTAAACAAGGAATAAAGATATGGGAGAATGGGATGGAGAAAGGGTAGGGTCAAGAAAGATGGAGAGATAAAGGGGCTTAAGGTCATTAAGGACAGAGAGTGGTGAAAAAATGATTGAGGAGGAGAGGATGATTAGCAGATTGAGCATATATATTATAAAGGGAAAACTGGTACAAGGACAAAAGATTTGGGGCATAATAGGCCAAAAAGCTTTTTCTATACCGTCAAATTCTATCTTTCTAAATGGCAAAAAGGTTAATGGTGTGAAAGAGATGAAAGAAGGAAAGGACTACAAAGGCTGAACATGATTATACAGAAAGGGGAGCACACCCTAAAAGACATACAGATTCAGATTCTGGCATGCTGCTGAAATGGCCAACATGTACCTACAACAAAGCAAGGGATCACCGCACCCCCAACAAAATCTATTTAAAAGCACCTATGTGAGGCATAAACATTGGAGATTCTGTTGCACCATATGGCCATGTATTGCTTAGTCTGCTACTTTGGCAAAGTACCCCGATTTTGGTGAGACTTATTTTGCATGGCTATATTGCTTACCAATGAGCAGAATCGATGAGACTGCACTGCCTTTTAACCCACTGCGACTCTCGCACAGTTGAAAGCCCTTTCAAATAGTTAATCTGGCCTATTCTCTTAAAATTCCCAATTTACCTTTTTCAGTGGGGAGCCACCCGCATATGACATGGTTTGTTGGTATTTTACTGCTGCTATGGTCATGAGTCTCATTTGCTTCTATATTCAATACATATATGCAGTTTTTTAAGCTAATTAAAGCACACCTGTAAATAAATGATTAGTGGCCAGAAATTACAAACTATGGGCAAATTAATGAAGTTCTTTTTACAGCACACATATTATTTGTCTTCTCTTTAAGCATCACTGTCTCTTCCATATATGTATATTTACAACAAATAAAATATCATATTTCTCTAGAATTACTATTTTTCATAGTAGGTGGAAAAATGTGGGATAATATCAGTATTGTAACAAATTTTGATTATGCAACACATTTGTTCTTTTTACTGCAGTAAGGTGCTTATGCAAGTCCCTGACACTTTGTTCTTTCCCAGGATTACTTAGAATGCATGTGCTCCTCATGTGCAGGGGGTATACTGGGCTTTATTGTACACTTCTCCATCTATTTCCACGGGGAAGATTAGTTTGGTTAAAATTCTTCTGCGTGTTTCTTAAATTTTGTTACCTGTAGAGTAAATCCAAGTTTATCTTAAATTAATAAATAATAATCATTTGCAAAAGAAACATATTTTATGCTGGAATATAATATAGAAATTGTTATAGCCTTTGGTGACTTGAGGAGTCTCACGCAGCATCTGTTCTTGCATCTGTCCATTTTCTTATTTCAGACATAGTGATCTTCATACTTGTAGAGGGGGTTTTATTTTAAGCAAAAATATTTAGGCTAGCACTGAGTGATTAAAAGAACAATTATATGAACAACAGAACATAATACGTATGAATGCTAGTTTTTTGTGTGACTTTGTGTTAACACAACAAAAACTCAGTATGTACTTTATCGATTATCATTAAATTTATATTCAAGGGAAAAGCTATAATATTACGCATTGTAGATACACTCAAAATGTAATTTCCTCAACATTCTGAAATACTATGGGCTTTATAGCACATCATTTATTTTTCTTCGGCTGGACCAACTCTATTAAGATAATAATAATTATATATTATTTCTTTGTCCTCTTAAAGGTCTTTTTCCTATAAAAGAGATGCATGACTTGCAGAGCATAACTGTAAAATACTTTGGTATTACGAGTCAGAATAATTATTATCTTTACATAAACCAATGTGCTACATTAACCAAATAAATTACATAGGTGCTTCTTTTTTTTTAATTTCCTCTAAAGTTAACTTCCAGGAGCATATGATTAGGACAGGGAGTAGAAAGAATTATCTGGCACTACTTGCCTGCCATATTCCTGCTTGTAAAGCAATTGAACTCATGGGGTATTTATTGTAAGTGACAGCTTTCGTTAAAATAAAATGTTAAAAAAAAGCAAAACAGAGAAATATTTCATGCACTTTGATCAAAATTATATATATATATATATATATATATACACACACACACACAAACACTCTTATACTTAATTTTAATATTAATAAAGGTCATTTCTATCACTTCTGTTTTTGAAACAAATTATCCCCATATATTTTTCTCCCTTCAGAGCCATGTTATATATGAATATGGTCTGCAATCCCTGCAAACAATACTACCCCTTCAAAACACTTAAAGTATGTAAAGGTCTTCTAGTACCAACCCAACAAAAACGATGTTCTTACATTAGTCCAAGCAAGTTGGGAACCACTAGCAGAATGCTCTAATTAACCTTCTCATAGGGAGTAGAGGGTCATAAGACTATTCTTTGCTCATTAGTTCCAGCTTGACAACTTAATACACATGAGTACATTAATGTATCCTTCAAGTTCATTAATGCTGATGCACTCCTCATTTAATAAACTAAGTCCATTGAGCGGCACACTTCAAGGTTGTGTTCACCATGCTACTTATTTTAAGCAGGATAATTGTATCCTAGCCTCACTCTCTGCCTTACATAACAGATTAAGCCACATGCTGGTATTCCAAGATTTATCTTTAAAAGTTCACTTGCCCATGCAAAATTTGGAGATCATTTGTCATGACTGAAATTTGTGCTTCAAGCGGAAGTCCTGCGTAAAAAAACCACACGGAGCCAAAAGGCACTTAAGCTCCTCTTTTTCATATTGACTTTGGTTGCTACATAAAATTGGCAGTGCAAGTGGCCCATACTACAACTCTTTGTCAATCTGTTCATTAGGTTGCTAAAATGTGACAAATAGTTAAGTGTCTATGTTTACTTGTAAACATAGGTATATCCCTAGCCTTCCATAATGCTGATATGCATTAGATTTGTACGGTGAAACCAATCTCAATGCTGCATTAATTCTTATTAGTGGAAAGGCTTATTTTTATATCTAATTGGTACATTAAAGAGCTCAGTAAATATTATCATGTATCATGCATCATGTATTATCAAATATATCATGTATATTACTTTAGTACCATAACAACCTGCAGTGTGTAATACTGACATTTGCAGATAACCCTTCTGGGAAACTAATTCAGGGTTTCTTACAGAATCTATTTTAAACTAATCACAACAAACCACTTTAAACACTATTCTGGCTCAAGTCTTACAACAAGAAGGATTTTTTTAGAAACTGCTTGGACATCTAAAAAAACACTTTGGCAACAATCAAAGTGGATCAAGGGAGTCCTACATCCAGATTTGAACAAAAGCGACATTTAATGAAATGATTCATTTTAACATACACGAATGCATTTGTTTCCTTTTCCCAAACTTTAACCCATTCTAGAGATTATAATATAAATGAAAGGCAGAATAGTGATGTCTTCCAATACACATGGAACATGTTGTTGTTGAGCTATGACATCACTTAATTAATTACATTGTATTTCTGACAACCCAAATATTCTTAGAATGTTATTCTCTTTCGACTATGAACATATTACATTCTTTACATAGAAAATGTATTACTGAAGTTTGATAAATATCAATTAGCAGTATATACTGGAACTGTACTGGGTACCTTTATTAGAATGTATTGCCACATCCAATAGTACTTTATTAGAATTTATGGTTAGCAATAACGAATGAGGCTTGGTCTTCCAACATTTTTTAGAGCAATTGTTTATGTTCCAATCTTGTATGCCTGGGTCAACACCAATAAATATTGTCCAGGTGACTGATGCCATTAGTGGTGATGTTTGCACAGAACTGAAAAACTGCCCAATGTACAACACAGATCGTATACCAGTTAATGTTATACCCTGCAACCCCTGCAGTCCGGATTCAATTAGTGAAGCCACGGAGCAGGAGTCGGGACAAGAGACAAGTAGCAAAGTCCACTAAGCAAGCCAGGATTAATAGCTGGTAATTTACAATAGGGGCCAGAAGCAACTAGCGTATCAAGCCGTGGCCAATAACAGGTAGGTCACAATACAAAACTGAAAGAATAGCACAAACAGGAACAGTAGGGAATGGCATATGTCAAGATGCAGACACAACAGCTGGGACAAACAAGCACTGGCATTTATAGGGCTGCAGATTAGCTTCCCTGCCTTTTGCACCTGTGGGTCATTTCAGTGTGCCTTTAAGTGAGTGAAGTACCCAGACTCTGCTCCTTTTCTTCCTCTGTGTTGCTCTGTGCAGGAGGTAGCCTCACAATAGCCATTAGGGCTACAGGAGCCCACTCTCTGGACATTCATACCTCCATAGAGATGGCTGTATGCCGATGCATGGCATCCTGAAATCCAGGTCAGAGATGCGGCCTACCTTGTGGTGGTGGGACCCTGCCGCAACCTCTGATGCCCCCTGATGCAGGTAAGTTTGCCTGGCATACGGTGATACTGGGCCTAAAACCCATGCAATTTAATAAGCCTAGTGTAGGTAAAAAACATGTCTTTATGACACAAAGTTACCGGTAAATTGCCCCCTGACTTCTCCCCCCCTCTCCAGACACTCTCTCACTTTATCATACACAGACTCATTTACACTCTTACTTACATTTACTTGGAGCTTATCATGTGCACTGTGCAAGCTACTGCTTTGCTTCTGCAGAATGGCGTAACACATGTTATGTGACCCCACTGTACTCCTACATAACAGAATAGAAATCTGACCAGGGCACAGACTGAATCTGGCATTGGACCCATACTCAATATGGTAGTAGAAATACTTCTTGATGCAAGTTTTTGGGAACATTCCTGAGTGGTTGTGGGCATGATACAGTGACTTTATTATTGAAACATGATTTTTGTATCCAGTCCCTGGATGTTACAGCTAGTGACACCATCCCTCTGTAACTGGCTGGTAGGCATTCTCCATTGATGCTACAAAACTCTCCAAATTACCTTAGCAGGTTGCTCAGCTGCCTGTGTGCTACCTATATTCTTCTGATTTAATTTTTTGGACTTTTATTGATTACCTGGTTTGACCCCAGCCTGTTCCTGATTTGCTCTTGGGATTTTGATTGTTTGCAACTTGATACTTTGATGTGGCCCTGAGTACCTTTTTTGGATCTTGGCTGAGCATGTCAGTCATCTAATCTGTTTCGGCCTAGACCTAATCTAGACTACTCTGCTGATGTTCTCCTGTGACCAGTTGCTCCACTGACTGCCGACAAAGGTTTAGAAAAAACAATGTAACACATATGACAATTATATACACAATATTTGTCAGAATTAATTAAATACACATATGTTCTTGTTTGATTTATGGGAGAAATTATGTACCATTGGTGGTTTATATTATTATTTAATTTGCAGAATTTCTTCATGGATGTAATCATTTTACTAAAATGGATATTCAGATTTGGTGCAGAAAGTCATGTGTTCATATTGAACTTGAATGGGGCAATAGTAGGCAGTGGGAAATGCTTTTGTAACCAGAAGGGCTGTCTTGTGGAGATAATGGTGCCAGTGAAGCAGATGAAGCAGGGCAAAGATTAAGTCTGAGGGTCTTATTCAACAGCTTTAAGGTTAATAGCACCGTGTGGATGAAAGAAATTACTCCCTTAGATTTTCTGGCTTGTGCATGTCACATGCAGTTATGGATTTTTTCCAGGCACTCATGTGTTTAACAGATCATAGTATTGTGCAATAGATATTTCAAAAACCATATGAGTTTAAAGGTTTAGGTGATGAGCACAGCCATGTGATAAGTATGTTCCAGCTGTGTTGGTTTTGTTTTTTTAGCATGTAATCTGAATATATTTTTCTGATGTACAATCACAATGGCATGATTAATCTTGTATGCATTTTAATGTGATTAAAGGTGCTGTTCCACCGAGCTCTTTAACATAGTATAAGCAGGTCTGTAATTTTATTCTTTTCTCTCCAAGTTTAATCATATAAAAACCACACAAACTTTGAAAAGCCGTTTTATTTTTTACTTCAACATCCTTTTTACTACATGTTTTTGTCACATACATTTTTGTTGTTAATTACAAACAATACTGATAACTTCAAGAAGTCTTCCTGACCTACATGCACAATATCAGCCTCACCAACTGTACATTTTTTTATATGCAGCATGAGAAATAGTGTTATATGAAATAGTGAGTGAGGATAGTTGTAAGATGAATACAAACGTATTTGTAGGGGTGACCAGAGCTGCATTGAGTGCAGTGGGATAAGTGGCAGGTGCCATGATGAAGGTAAGACAAGAGTAGTTTGTCATTGTGAGGGATGTGTGGTAGTGAAGTCCTAGATTGCTGGTAGAAAAAGACAATATGCATAATAATAAGTGTATATATTTCAAATTCTATTAATGGTCCCCTGTGCTCTTAAAAGGGTCAACGACTGTTTCTCATGGAGAAAGATTATTTCACCCTACTCGCACAGAAAACTATTTTGGTCTGTGTATATCGGCAAAACCTATTTTTTTTTTAGACATGTTGGAGGCACCTTTACTATAATACTGCTATAACCCAACATGTCTTCTATGAGAGTTCCCCTTTAGCTGACCTCCATAGAATCGTGTGCCAGTGTCAATGAACTTCCATTGTGCTGGACCTTCAAATTGTGCTAGTCCTGTGGCCTGAGGTCCGGAAAGGAATGAGTTTATTACCTTTTCGCAAATGCATAAGCAACAAGTAGCTGTCTATATATAGCAGAATTCTGTTACAACAAATCCCATGATTTTCAATCATGCTGTGCATAACTGAATGATGGTTGATGGTCATGGGACATGTAGTTGAATTAAAAATATGTCACAACAATGCCAGATAAACCTGTTGACTTAGTGGGATGGTATGAGTGCATCATCTCCACTGCCATGATTTACTTTGTGAGAAAAGAAATAGGAAACTATACAGTATAGTGGCAGGGGTGTAACTAGAAACCACAGGGCCCTGGTGTGAGAATTGCCCTGCCCCCAAACAACTTGTCTGTGCCTTATTTGCCCCTTGGCCCCCTTTTAACTCTGGCAAATATATGTAGACACACTTACACACATTTCACATACGTATTCTATGTTTTCTTGTGATTTTTCAGATAATCTATACCTGCAAGGCTGGGTTTGTGTGTTTTTCTGTTCCTGTATTGCTAAGTTTCGTATGTATTTTATTAATACGTGTATGTCTTATTCAGTTAATCTATTCTTGCAGTGTTGTGTTTCCATATGTTTAGTAACATAGTAACATAGTAACATAGTTCATAAGGTTGAAAAAAGACCAAAGTCCATCAAGTTCAACCTATATACATATTGTGTCCCTACTGTGTTGATCCAGAGGAAGGCAAAAAACCCTTATGAAGCAGATGCCAATTGCCCCATACCAGGGGGAAAATTCCTTCCCGGCTCCAAATATGGCAATCAGAATAAATCCCTGGATCAACGTTCTGTCCCTATTAATCTAATATCCATAACTTGTAATATTATTGCTTTCAAGAAACACGTCCAGGCTCCTTTTGAACTCTTTTATTGAGTTTACCATTACCACTTCCTCTGGCAGAGAGTTCCATAGTCTCACCGCTCTTACTGTAAAGAACCCCCGTCTGTGCTGGTGTAGAAACCTTCTTTCCTCCAGCCGTAGAGGATGTCCCCTTGTTATAGATACAGTCCTGGGTATAAATAGGTCCTGGGAGTGATCTCTGTACTGCCCCCTTATATATTTATACATAGTTATTAAGTCCCCCCTAAGCCATCTTTTTTCCAAACTAAATAACCCTAATTCTAATAATCATAATTAATTCTGATAATGTTGTTTATTTCAGCTATACATGAACTACATGAGGGAGAAGAAGAGAGGTGTGGTACAGTGAATGAGGGGACAAAGGGACTCTGGGAGTGATGACGGGGCCCGCTTAGGGAGCCTGAACACCTAAACCTGGCCCTGGTCACAACTCGCATGTCTGTTTCAGGTCACTTGCCAGGCCCGCGCCATTCATTTGCCATGGGATCCGCATAGTGTTGAGGACAGTCTCCTCCTAACTTGTCAGTGTGGCAAGTTCTTTTTTTGGGGGGTTGATGTTGGAGTGGACCAGGACCCAAGCAAATGCTCGCCCTTGTCCAATCAATATTAAAGGTAGCCCAGTTCAAAAGATTGATAGACACTGCTGGCAAACATTTTCAGGGTTCCAAAACCCCGAGGAGAGGTGAGAATCATTGTATTTCCAAAATGCTACATTTTAACTTTAAAGTTGGCTTTGGATAGCATACCTCCCTGAAGCATAGTATCTATTGACCTAAAAGATGCCTGCCTTTACATGACATCCATGTTCCTAATCACAGTCCCTTTCAAAGTCTAGGGAAAAATGTTATTCCTAAACTATATAGTCTGAATGGTTCTTATCTGCTGTAAATTTTGTATTTTTTATGAATGAAAAAAATGTCAACCCAAGAAAATGGTGTGGAAGCTTCCTTCTAAACAGTAAATCCTAGATTTTTTTACATAATGTATTTACCAAAAAGCATATTCCTAAGATATTCAAGGTTAAAAAGATTTACCATTTCCAATGATTTTGTGACAATGACTGATTTTATTTTTTGTACCCTTCAAGACAATGACTGCTTTAACATTTTTTATTTTTTCATTGAGCTACATTTGTTGACTGCAATACCTGTGGTCAACCTGCAGGTTTCCCTTTGGGAACTCTTATTTTGAATGGGTGCCGCCATCTTTTTAGAGGCAGCGTTTTGATCTCCTCCTTAGTACTTTTTTAGCAGTCAGGTGCCGCCATAATTGAACGGCATCTCTCCTAGGAGCGATCGCATGGGGCAGCTAAATTTTTTATCGATGTTTCTGGATGCCTTGATGTCGAGGCACTGCAGCAACACCAGCTGAGCAAAGAATCAATAATTAATTGCTTTCTATGCATGTTCAATCCCATGATGTGTCAGGCACGTCAATTGTCATCAAGTGGTCATTGGGTATATAACAAATAGTCCCCTTTACAGTTTCTTTATGGGATTCCAAATGAGTGTGTAATTGTTTTATGTTCGCTCCATTAGAATGCTTACACTCTAATTCCTCAGTCTTATTATTGTCCATGAGAACTCAGGGTTTGTCCCATAGTCTCTGTGTCAGTTTCTTCTTTCTCTAGTCAATCATGTCTACTCCCCACCCGCTTCCCTCTCACTTGCCATTCACTAAAGGCTGCCTTGGGCTTGGAGTTAGCTCAACCCCTTTATGTGGCTAGCTCTGCCCTGTCACAAGGTCAATTCCTCAGAAGACGGATCGCTTAGGAAGTTCCCAGGTATGCCTATTTTCACAGAAAACTGCTTTTTTAGTGGCTGCATCATATGACCTTTTTCTCAAATTCATAAGGGTTGGTGCTTGACTAGGGCGTACCCATGTACATGTAATTCCCCCTCCCCTTTACGTACGCCAAATAAGACACAATACACCAAAGTTGGATAGAGGAGCCCACAGCTTTATTATGGGGAAACAAAAAGTTACATAATACATGCAGCTTAGCGGATAGATATACATATTTAACGTATTAACTAAAATAAACTCCACTAAGCTAGCCAAATCATAATTAACCCTCTAGCTGCCAGTCACCAGCCCAGAGGCCCCCCACCTTTGACCTTTTGCCCCCTTCTTACAGAAAAAAATGGTATCCAGAAAAAGATCACCCCATACCATCCAATTTTTTAGGGTACTTGATGACTGAACCATTTCTTCCAGCCAGTGGCGTCGCTACAGGGGGGCAAGGGGGGGCAATTGCCCCTCCCTAGGTTAGTCCTTGCCCCCCCTGTTGCCCCCCTGCCGAATTTGGAATAAAGTCGCAATGCGACTTTAAATCCCGTTTTTTTTAAATTTTTTTTTATTAATGTGGAGGAGAGAGAGGGTGCAGCCCGCGTAAGAGCGGCAGCCAAGGCAACCGATCTTACGCGGGCCGCACCTCGAGCCCTGCTACTTACCTGTGGGAGGGTCTTCTGCACTGCATAGAGGAAGCGGAAGCCAGCAGAGAACGCAGAGGGAGGCCGCGCCCCCTGCTGAAGTCTGTGAGCGGCATCGAGGAGCTGCAGTGCAGGTAAGGGAGTGGGGAGGGTGTTTGAATGAGTGGGGAGAGTGTTTGAATGAGTTTGAATGAGTATGAGTGTAAGTGCTGGAACCTAGGCATGATGGGACTGTGATTGCTGCTAGCAATCAC
>VKOC01023652.1:0-36459 GCA_009364415.1 Spea multiplicata
CCTACCTCCTCCATCCGTGCGAGGAAACAATCTATGAAGTCTCGTGGGTAGTTGATGTCCACTGTCTCTCGGTGCGATTTCACAGAGTCCGACACATACTGCTTCACTTTTACAAAACCTTTGAGAACTTTCTGGTGAGGACCAGGAATCCTTCGCATTAACCTTGGGAAAGTATTGAGGAGCTACAACAAAAACATTGATATTGAGCAGAACATGATTTCCATTAGGTGCCTTTTCATGAATGTCATTAACTTCCATAGAGATGAAGCTCCCAGATTTCATTAGTAGTTGTATCACCGCCATGAGAGTTCTTTCTATGGCTCTTTGGTGCTCATGTAGCTGTTCTTTCTTATCTTTCTGATCGCTTTACTGGTTTCTTGGCATTTACTGTGATGGACATAATATTCACATAGCGTTTACGCACTGCGCTTCCTGAATCTTGGACCGGTGTCCGTTCAGATAAGGATGTGCTGCCATCACCCTCTCTAGACAGCATAAACAGACCTGTTGTGTGGTTATTAACACAAAAGCTCTCCTGGAGCGTCTGACTTTGTATTCATGTCCAGCCGTTCTGTACGCTTGACCGTGGGTGTTGTCTGATGCTGACACGGACTTACCCAGCATTGCAAACTAACCGAAGATAATTATTTTGATATCTTTTAATACCTGATATCACATTTAATTGCACAAACATTTGTCTCGTGTTATGTTATTTTGGGATCTGAACTAATGTGCAGAGGTAAAGTATTTTCCTGTTGGTTTACAATCACTTTTACCAATTCTTGATAATTTTTGACATTTTTTTTATGCCGAATGGCACCTGGAACATAATTCTGGACATATAATGTGTTAAAGGGAAAATCATACAAGGGATTAAAAGGGAGATAATTCTTCCCCTTAATCTCCGGCATGGCAGCTCTCACCTGGCCATACGGCGTGTTTGCCGATTCAAGGATTTCTCTGAAGTTTGAGATGAGAATCGCAAAAGTCTTATCTTCATAGTCAAACCTTTCTCCAAAGACAACGGAGCAGATGATGTTGGAGACGGCCTTTCCCAGAAGATGTACAGGGTCAAAAGAAGAACCTGTCACATAAAGTAGGCAAATTATTGAAAGACGTTTAAGATTTGGGTCCAAATACACGACGTACTCGGAAACATGGATCAGAATTACAGTTACAATACAAGAAGACTTTTTAAAAAAAATATTTTTCAAAAGATGTTTCTCTTTACTCTTGGCCTTAAAGAGAATTTCTTGCATTAAATCCTAATCAAAAATGAAAATACTTTTTCCTCATATAACATCCGTGGCTATAGTTCTACCCACCCTTGTATTTTTTTAATGCTTCCGCGAGGCACTGCGACTCCTCTTGTATTCTCTCCTCGATGCTCCTCTTCCCCATTCCGAAATTCCTCAAGGTCATAAGAGAGAATCGGCGCATGACCTTCCACCTCTCCCCGTTGCTCGCGATAATTCCTGAAGCAAAAAAATTTAACAAAAGATATCAGGGATGTTCTAAAATGTTCTAAGATTAGATAATTGTTCGATTACCTGATGTCAGAGGTTGAAAATTAAAAACTGATAAAATGATTCTCAACAGGCGGCCATTGTTTTTTAAGTGTGTTATCATTCTATTGGGGGTGACAGTACGGATGGGGGTATTTTTTCTTTGCATTGGTACTATGGGTCCGGGATATTTGGACTCCATAATTATTACTTTTAAATTTGTCTTCACCGTTTTCCTAAATGTTCACTTTCCTACACATAAAAGTTTAACCCATATTTTTACCAATTACTTTCTGTGTCCTAATCTTTACTTTTTATTTAGGATATTTTAATGGTTCTCACACTTTTATTTCAATAGACAAAAGAACATATCGTTAATGACTTGGTGCTGGGTGCATAACGACCGTTATATTATTGTGCCTGGTTCTTGTGGTCGGCACTACTGGCGATGCGCTGGTTTTGGGTCTTACCGTAGTCCTGCAACAAGAAATCATTCAGCTCCGTGTTCCCCCTGTCAGTGAATGCATCGCCATGATCTATAAAGGCCTCTTTCATGGCATCGTACCCAAGGAGCATGACGATCGGTTGGCTGCCCAGGTAAAACATATACACCGGTCCATATTTCTCACTCAACTGCAGAGAGAATGTTGTTGGACATGAAAACGTCTAATAGGAAATATTTACCCTAAATATGAATTATTGGGTTTTGCTAAATCCCAGTGTGTCCAAACATTGTTCAGATTTCAAAAATGACCATTGTAAATTCGAGGAGAAGACTGATTACTGACTATATATATATAAGTAGAATTATAAGTACTATATAGTATATGTGATGAAATATGGTCATTTCATATTTGTCTGCTATGGTGACAAACTGACTAATCCTAAACAAAATTATTTGATGTTTCCAAGAACGTTCCAATGATATATGGAAAAACAAAAGAAATAATATATTGTGTAGACCTGTAGACAACGAAGCACGTAGGGTGTGGAAGAACCCATTCATTGTATGCGTTGTAAGTTGCGGTCTCTCTGTGGATGCTGGGTCTCGGTCTATTCCGAAGAACAGAAGGCAGTGTCCACCTTGGCATTTCTATCATTTTTTCATGATACTTATTGGGACAAGTGGAGTCGTTGTTCTTCAATATATATTTTCGATATATTATATTTTTCTGAACTCTCCAGTTTTTGCCTGGAGGCTCCAGAAAACTCTTAAACACCGTCATGTCCTGTAAAGTCAGAGGGAACTATCAGTGAGGTCTGTAGGACATTTATTTCTATAGCTGCACACAAAGGTGTCACTATAGGTATTACCCCCCACTGAATTTGAAAGCCCCCTCCAGCTGCAGGATCAAATGGCACAGTGCCATCTATACCTATGGGCACACTGGGCAGTTGCCCAAAGTCCTCATGCTCTGGGCCCCGTGGGGAATCACATTGCTGCTAGCAATGAAACCCCCTAAAACTGTAGCATATCTATAGGTTATGGGGTGACCTCGGCTTCCGTGTTCCCTAATCACTACACTTCTTGTATGTTGCGCTATTAGAGACAATGTATAAAAACTGCAAATATGCACCATTTTAGATGATTATTGCACAGAAATCAGTCAATAAAATGCAGTTCAGGGAATCGCAGGCTCCCAGTAAACTGCCCCAGTAATGCCTCCTCACCTTAACGAGAGACCGGGGTAATTCCTTGGTGCTGATCTGCAGAATATTCCCCAGCAGGGGCAGTGGGGTGGGTCCTGGGGGCAGGTTTCCCGGCTTCTTTTTGCCCCTCTGTGTGATCAAGTAAAGCAGGGCAGTGATACAGGAGACCAGGAGAAACGTCCCGACCAGTCCCAGCGCCATCGTGAAGATAAAACTCTGGAGTGAGTGCTCTGCGCTGTGCTGCTCCCCGCACCTCCCTCTGTATTTATACTCAGAACGGGTTAATTATTTAAAGGGAGGGACACACATTTTTTTATATTGTACTATTTTCTCTCTCGCGGCGTCTCTCCTCTCATACAGTATATATATATATATATAGAGAGAGAGAGAGAGAGAGAGGGTTTTCATTAAATAATTAAATAACACGATGCTACGGAGTGTTGCATGCCATTATTGCCAGTATTGCCATTATCTCTGCTGGGGGACTATTCCCTGTATTTTCCACCCTTTTTATAATCTATTAATCTTTCAGAACCTCCTCATTTACCATTCCAGGAAATAAATTGGGTCAGCATGTATCAGATGGTGCAGGACCCAGAACATAGGACCCAGGGAAACTCACCTGACTCAGGGTCCACCAAAACTAATTAGGTCATATCAGGTACATGATATCTGTTGGCACGGGACTGAGCGCCACTAAATTGAAGTTATTTAACAAACAAGGACCAGAGTCCAGGGGCGCGCCGCTGGCACACAGGATGTCGTAGCCCAGAATGTCCTGCACTTTGTCCTGGGGGGGGGGGGTATTGTTACATAGGGACATAGAGTCACATTGGCATTCAATACCTCAGAGGTCTCTTCATAAGATGTCTCTGTGACGTTTGCCGTTTCTACTTCACATCCCACCCACCATTTCAATCTTTTGTGGGAGTTTTACCCACTGTTTGTTCTTCCCATCCACCCCTGGTGATCAGCTGCACCAATCAGGTGGCAGCGAGGCTTTCCCAGGCTTTTGAGAGAGGATGTGGGAGGCTGGAGGGTCGAGCATGAGAGGGAAGCTTGAGGGAAGGAGCTCCATGCTGACAGAGCTCCAGACTAGGCCCAAAGTCAGCCCTGATTAGATTTCTGCGCTCTTTCTGTAGGAGAGACTGTCTTATGGAAGCTGGAGAGGAGCCAGTGAAGCAGCTGCAGCTTCCATAAACCCCTGAGTACCCGGTGTCTGCAGAGTGCTGTGTGCTGCGCATGCTGAGCGCTGCTGGTGGGATGTCTGCTCAGAAGGAAGCCGCCAGTAAGTCTGACAGACTGGGGCCGGTAGGCGGCCATTACCCCCACACCCCCTGTGCTGCAGGCAGGTGCACCGTGAGGTACTTGTGTGCTGCTTCACTTCCTTTCAAAAGCGTAGTGCTACCTAAATCCGCCTTAGAGCCCACGGTTTGGGAGGTATTAGGGGCTGGGTATTCACAGACTGGATATATCTGTTATTGTGTGTATTATTGCTGTTCATGTTACACTCCTACTACCACTGTTGGGATTAATACTGATGGTATTTATTCATTTTACCTTTGCATCTCATTATTATTATTATTATAAGGGTCCTGGTTGGGGAATATAGCCCATGAACATGCGGTGACCATGGTTGCTATGTGGGCTAATCTCCTGCACCTTTAATCTAGGGCTTTATTTGTCTATATCACTTTGGGATTGTATTATTTTACCTGCACCTGTCATTAATTGTATTTGTTCTGTAATATCAGGCCTTGGCCAAGGGCGCTATTATTTCCGCCGCTACTAGCACAACCCACACATAAAGTCGGCATTCATAAAACAACCATTTGATACCATATGTGCAAATATTACTAAACGTTATAAGAGTAAATATAATTTATATATTTTGTTCCTTTGGCAACCATTAGAGCTTACGTTCGAGCAATTTGCAAACATCTTAAGAGTCCATCATTAAGTCGTGTAGGTTCTGTAATAGAGCTTCTGCTAGCGGTGTTACTACAAGAGCCGCTATTAGCTCGCTTCGTTTAGTGCCTGCTGATTTCATGTTTTGTTGTGAGTACACATTTCGGGAGCCACTGTCCCCTGCAGCAAAACTGTTCATCGCGGGACGGTGAACATTTTGTAGAGACGTGGCCTTGAAGCGTTGGTGTTCGGCTCTGGGTAGATGTCAATCTCTTCCGTCTTCACCGTTGGTTTGAGGGTGAGTTTTTGTAAGATGGTGGTGAAGAAGAGGAAAAGCTCCATACGAGCCAGCCCTTCCCCCGCACAAATACGTTTACCTGGAGAGGAGGCGGAAGAAAGAAGGCAGGTCACCCGAGGACAATACACCCCGCAACCCTCCTGCTTTAAATATTAACCACTGAGACAATGTTATTACCTGCTGAAAATGGCATGAAAGCGTTGTTCTTTTTAAAACGTCCGTTCTCATCCAGAAAGTGACCGGGATCAAACTTTTCAGGGTTTTTAAAATAATTTCTGTCTTTCAAGACCGTAGTCAGAACCGGGAATATTAAAGTGCCCTAAAATAAAATGATTAAAACTGTGAAAGAATACCAGCAAGGACAGAGTTGTAATAACATTGACGTGCTTTTGGGTAATATTAATTAAAATTGTACATTTGGGGGGATTTTCTTTTGAAGCGCTGGAGTATAGGAGTCAGGCTCACCCTGACAATAGAGTATTGTAAATAATAAAAAACTAATAGATAGCTTGATAGGCAATGAGAATAAAGGGGTTGAGGAAAGCTTAGGATATGCATAAAGCCATCATAAAGAATTAATAAGTTAAGTGATGTAAGACAGCAGACCATATGGATCTTGGTTCTTTTCTGCCACCATGATTTATATCCCCGGTGATTGACCCCAGAAACATTTTCTTGACCTTGGGGATGTGATAACCTCTGAAGGTCGTGTCTTTGCTGGCTGCATGACCCAGTCCCGCGGGGACAATGTCAGCAAATCTCTGAATTTCGTGGATCACAGCGTCTGTATAGGGCATTTTACTCCGATCCTCCACTGATGGACAGCGATCTTGGCCGATGACTTGGTCAATCTCCTGGTGGACCTTGTCTGAAGACAATATATATACATTAACACAGATATGAAAAAAACAATTTGCAATTACAAATGTTAATTATTTTATAGGGTTCCTATTATTCGGTATGGCAGACCTTGTATCTCTGGATATTTGAGAAGAATCAGGAAGCCGTATCTCAGGGTCAAACTTGTGGTTTCCGTCCCGGCAAAAAACAGATCTATTACGGTTCCTACCAAATTCTCATGATGAAATTCTGTGTTGGGATTATTTTTTTCCTACAAGAAAACAAGACAGTTGAAGGCATTGCTCTGATCCTACAGAGAAAAAGGAGGTTACGGGACATTTTACTTTAAGAAGAGGCGCACTCTTTGACAACTCTACCTCGGCCATCCGTGTGAGGAAACAGTCAATTAAGTCCCGTGGATAGTTGGCGTCCATTGTCTCTTGGTGCGATTTCACGGAGTCTATCACGTACTCCTTTATTTTGTTAAAACTTGTGAATATTTTCTGGTGGGGACCAGGAATATGTTTAAACAAGCTTGGTAAAAAATTGAGGAGCTAGAACAGAAAATAATCATAATTCATTGTTAGTATTGTCCAGAACATATCGTCACCTTTTTAGGATTCATTATCGGTATTTAATTCTTGTAGAGCTCGTTTTCCACCCATGTTTACTTTCATCTTAACCACCATTTAATACGACGTCATAAGGTGAACAATGTTTTTACTGAAACGTAGACAATGCCAGCAAGATCTGCCCGATTCTGCCCATTTAGTCTGCACTTTGCATAAAAAATTCTCTTGACTAGATATCTGAGATCAGAAGTAAATGTAGATTTTAGTAAATCCTCGAATTAAGAATGTAGCAGATTCTTCACGGTTAATCACAATGGAAGCACGTAAGTGTTCACCTGGCCAGAATCTGAGTTTACGGACGTGACGATGTCTCTGATATACGACAGGAGACTCGCAAAAGTCTTATCTTCATAATCAAACCTTTCACCGAACACAACGGAGCAGATGACGTTGGAGACGGCCTGTCCTAGAAGCATTATTGGGTCAAAAGGGGTGTCTGTCGTAGAGGTTGGGAGAAAGATTTGTTAAATGGGTATTAAAATGTGTTTTACTAACTAAGTCTAATGAAAATTTCACTAGATAAAATACAATGAAATTAACTATTATGACAACAATAATAAAATGATAGTTATTGAGTGTTACGGTTTTGAATGTATACAACCACATGTTAGTGGGATAGATAACAAGAGATGGGAAGGTTGATATTTCTGTTTTTACAGAAGAAACTCTAATTTTTTTTATATTTCCACCGTAAATCCCACAGGAGCATTGAAAATAGGCAAAAATGGATGGATTTCTTAAACATAATATGGGTTGTGATCAGATACAAACAACTATGAATATTTTCTAATAAGAGGTAAAGTGTGGGACTTTGACCAGCTCCACGGATATCCGGTTAAGGGGACGTTTTACGGCATCGATATTTGGTTACTTCGGTTCTGCTTAGTAATTTATTGCCTAAAAAAATGCCTTTCCACGTTTGCCCTGCGGGAGTCCCCGTGATCTCATAAACCCTCATGGTATTCTCAGAATTAAATGTCAATCAAATACATTTTTTTTAAAAATCCACCAACCTTTGTTCTTTTTGAACGCTTCCACCAGGCACTGCGCCTCCTCTTGTATTCTCTCCTCGAGGCTTCGCTTCCCCATCCCGAAATTCCTCAGTGTCATTAAAGAGAATCGGCGCATGACCTTCCACCGCTCCCCGTTGCTTGAAATAATCCCTGCAACCAATATAAAAGAACGTTTATCAGAGATGTTCTGAGATTAGATAACTGTTCTTTTATCTGATTTTAGTGACTTTCTAGTAAAAAAATTGTGCCATAAGGTTAAAAATTCTGTATGAGGCACTAAATACAAAGTGGGATCTCCATGGCTTCCTCAAGAAGACTTTTCTTCTTGACCCAGTGAAGTTTTGCTTCACCTGGAGAGTTCCCAGGTATTGCTATAGCGCTAATTTTATATTATAATATATTGTATTTTTATTTCTTTTGAACTGGAGCGCTCTCCTGATAGTGATATCATTGGAAAATTATTTTTACATCTTATCACATTGGCACGCTTGGCTCCTTTGACTTGCATGGTAGAATGTAGTACCTGTATTCAACCTGCAAGGGGAGCCAGAGTTCTCAGGATGGTATAGAGCAGTGGTTCTCAACTCGTGGGTCGTGACCCTGTCTCCAGTGGGTCGCGGAGGGTCAGGGCCGGACTGGAGGCATACCGGGGAAATGTCACTTTCCTGGGGCTGCCTTACACATTCTAACGGCAATCCTCAAGCAGCAGGCTGTCAGGACCGCGGCCACAACAATCAGGTCCATCAGGCAGCCTCCGGTCCGGCATGCACTTTAGTATTACAGCCAGACCGCAAAGCAAGTTGCTTGATTGGTTTGCGGTTGCTGTGTGCTCTTAGTGGGAGCTGAATAAAGTTTTTCTCTGATTGCTCCTACTGCAGCCCACGGGTTGAGAACCGCTGGTCTAGAGAGACCATCTTGGAAAGTTTGAAATCTTGCGAGTGGCAAAATCTCTCGCAGTGGCAGTTGTGACCGCTCTCCGGACCGCTCTCAGTGTCGCTGATTGCCCCGCTATCAAGTTATTTCAGCAACACCAATGAAGCCGAAGAGCTTAATCTCTTCTAAAACAGGCGTCCGCCGCCATACAGTGTATAGCGGACGTTGGCGCCCCATGGAGGGGCCAGACATGGTCCCTGATGCCGATGTCCATAGATGCCCATAGATCGCTTTCTACGCCTGTTAAAGTCATAAAGGTCAATTGTTGTCAAGGAGTTATGGATACTTGGACCTTGCATATATTTATGGGTGTAAAGTACGTTGTATTTTACCATAATCTTTGAACAGCAAATCAATCAGGTACATAGTTCCCCTGTCGCTGAACGCATCGCTTCGATCTATAAGGGCTTCCTTCACCGTGTCGTATCCAGTGAGCATGATGACCTTTTGGCGGCCGAGGTAAAGAGTGTACACCGGTCCGTACTGCTCGCTCAGCTGAAGAGAGAATGACATCAGTACTGAGTAGACATTCAGGCGAACATAAAAACGAACACGAAGAGTGCATTTTGGTGTTCGTTCCGAAGAAGCGAAGATAGCGGTGGTAAAACGTACAGGAAGACACACACACAAAGAATCTTCGTGATCGTCTTTGTCTACTAATCTCCCCGGTCCCTTCCCCATCTAGCCTACCTTATCTACGCGGCATTGCAGGAGTTGACAAAAGCAGAAATCGGTAGGTTCGCTGTCAGGGGTTACAGGGCAGTGCGAGTGAGCCAATTGGTTGATGCCAGATGAGGACTCTGCATGCGACCAATAGGCTCACTCGCACTGCCTTTTTAACTACTGACGGTGAACATACGGATTTCAGCTCCCGTTAACCCCTGTGATGCTGCGTAAATAACGGGAGCGGAAATCCGTAGGTTTGCTGTCAGGGGTTAACTTGGCTGACAGAGACCACTGGTCTCCCTGCTCCAACAGTCAAAAGTCCGTACGAACGACCAATAAAGTTGCTTGTCAGCACCATTAACTGCTGGAACAGTGGTCTCTGCCGGCCAAGTTCCTGGGCCAGGATTTTCAAAGTCTGTATGAGCGACTCTATTGGTCGCCAGCAGGGGGCTCGTCTGCCATCAACCAATCAAGTACAGCTGCTTATACGGACATTTTAACTCCTGGCGCCAAAGCTGCTTCGTAGTCCTGTATTGACCCATTCTACAAAAAAAACTGAAAAAAACGAACATGAAAAATGCACACGCATATTCGCCCAAACCGAAGAGCACCACTGAAGAGCGCCGCAGAGAACGTGATTGTTCCGCAAATCATTCCAGCAGATTTAAAAGATGTTTTCAAAATAAGAACTAACAGGAGAACGGATTTTCATAAACCCCGTAACATAATCCCCCCCCAACGGATTAATCTCATATTATGTATTTAAACCAGGTTTTGTGTGAGATTCTTACGTTTCAACCGAGAAAGAAAATATTTAAATTGTTGGGTTTTAACGAATCACGACTGGCGAAAACCTGCTTTTCCCGACCGCTTATTAGAAAACATGGATTACATTAAAAAAAAACCCTTTTTCTTTAATTATATATTCATGTAAGAGCACAAAAACAACATGCAGGGAAGGGGGCTTCTGTTAGAAGCCCAAAATCTTCAAATTAGTGCCCCTTCTGCCCTCCTTGGCAGGGCTGCCCTGGCACAGTTATGTATAAATCTACCAATGGTTCAGTACAGGGTAACTGTCCCAGTAAAGCCCCCTCACCTTAACCAGGTACTGGGGAAATTCCTTGCCGTTGATCTGTAGAATATTCCCCAGCAGGGGCAGTGGGGTGGGTCCTGGGGGCAGGTTTCCCGGCTTCTTTTTGCCCCTCCATGCGATCAGGTAAAGCAGGGCTGTGATACAGGAGACCAGGAGAAACGTCCCGACCAGTCCCAGCGCCATCGTGACGATAAAACCCTGGAGCGAGTGCTCTGCGCTGTGCTGCTCCCCGCACCTCCCTCTGTATTTATACTCAGAATGGGTTAATTATTGGAAGGAACGGTCACATGTTGGTTTTTTATTTGATTGTGCTGTTCTTTCTTTTGCTTTCTTTTTCCTCTCATACAGTATATATATAGAGAGAGAGTGAGTGAGAGAATTTTGTGGTTTTTAAAAGGTTTTCATTCGTTAATTAAATCACATGATGCTATAGTGTTGCATGCCATCTGTATTGCCATTATCTCTGCCGGGGGGCTGTTCCTTGTATATTGCACCCATTTTATAATCTATTAATCCTTCAGAACTCAGGGTCCACCAAAACTAATTAGGTCATATCAGGTAAATTATATCTGTTGGCACGGGACTGAGTGCCACTAAATTGAGGTAATTGGACCAACAAGGACCAGAGTCCAGGGGCGCTCCGCTGGCACACGGGATGTCATAGCCCAGAATGCCCTGCACTTTGTCCTGGGGAGGCTATTGTTGCGATAATAAACCATCGAAGCTAAATGTTACCAGGAAAGCTGTAAATGTAGCTGTGGATTCTGCCTACAGCTCGAGAACCATACGTGAAAATTTCCACTGTTTGTTCTTTACATCCACCCCTGCAAGTGGGACATGTGATTAGCTGCACCAATCAGGTGGCAGCAAGGCTTTCCCAGGCTTTTGAGAGAGGATGTGGGAGGCTGGAGGGCTGAGCATGAGTGGGAAGCTTGAGGGGAGGAGCTCCGGGCTGACAGAGCTCAGGACTAGGCCCAAAGTCAGGCCTGAATAGATTTATGCACTCTCTCTTAGGGAAGCTGGAGAGGAGTCAGTGGAGCCGCTGCAGAGTACCCGGTGTCTGCAGAGTGAGTGCTGTGTTCTGCGCATGCTGAGGGCTGCTGGTTGGATGTCTGCTCAAAAGGAAGCCGCTGGTGAGTCTGACAGACTGGGGCCGGTAGGCGGCCATTACCCGCACACCCCCTGTGCTGCAGGCAGGTGCACCGTGAGGTACTTGTGTGCTGCTTCACTTCCTTTTAAAAACGTAGTGCTACCTAAATGCGCCTTAGAGCCCACGGTTTGGGAGGTATTTGGGGCTGGGTATTCACAGACTGGATATATCTGTTATTTTGTGTATTATTGCTGTTCATGTTACACTCCTACTACCACTGTTGGTATTAAATTAATACTGATGGTATTTCATCCTTTTTCCTTTGCATCTCATTATTATTATTATTATTATTATAAGGGTCCTCGTTGAGGAATATAGCCCATGTACATGTGGTAATCTCCTGTGACCATGGTTGCTATGTGGGTTAATCTCCTGCGGCCGTGCTTTATTCTTCTATATCACATTTGGGATTGTATTATTTAACCTGCGTCAGTCATTAATTGTATTTGTTCTGTAATATAGGCCCTTGGCCAGTGGAGCTATTATTACCGCCGCTACTAGCACAACCCACACATAAAGTCGTCAAAAAAAAACTTTTGAGACCATATGTGCAAATATTATTAAAAGTAGTAACAATAAAAGTAATCAGAATGTATATATTATGTTGCTTTGGCAATCTTTAGATCCTGCATTCGAGCAATTCGCAGACATCTTAAGAGTCCATCATTAAGTCGTGTAGGTTCTGTAATAGAGCTTCTGCTAGCGGTGTTACTACAAGAGCCGCTATTAGCTCGCTTCATTTAGTGCCTGCAATTAGTTTGCTGATTTCATGTTTTGTTGTGAGTACACATTTCGGGAGCCTCTGTCCCCTGCAGCAAAACTGTTCATCGCGGGACGGTGAACATTTTGTAGAGACGTGGCCTTGAAGCGTTGGTGTTCGGCTCTGGGTAGATGTCAATCTCTTCCGTCTTCACCGTTGGTTTGAGGGTGAGTTTCTGTAAGATGGTGGTGAAGAAGAGGAAAAGCTCCATACGAGCCAGCCCTTCCCCCGCACACATACGTTTACCTGGAGAGGAGGCGCAAGAAAGAAGCCAGGTCACCCGAGGACAATACACCCCGCAACCCTCCTTCTTCAATTATTAACCACTGAGACAATGTTATTACCTGCTGAAAATGGCATGAAAGCGTTGTTCTTTTTAAAACGTCCGTTCTCATCCAGAAAGTGACCGGGATCAAACTTTTCAGGGTTTTCAAAATAATTTCTGTCTTTCAAGACCGTAGTCAGAACCGGGAATATTAAAGTGCCCTAAAATGAAATGATTAAAACTGTGAAAGAATACCAGCAAGGACAGAGTTCTAATAACATTGACATGCTTTGGGGGTAATATTAATTAAAATTGTACATTTGGGGGGATTTTCTTTAGGAAGCGCTGGAGTATAGGAGTCAGGCTCACCCTGACAATAGAGTATTGTAAATAATAAAAAACTAATAGATAGCTTGATAGGCAATGAGAATAAAGGGGTTGAGGAAAGCTTAGGATATGCATAAAGCCATCATAAAGAATTAATAAGTTAAGTGATGTAAGACAGCAGACCACATGGATCTTGGTTCTTTTCTGCCACCATGATTTGTATCCCCGGTGATTGACCCCCAGAAACATTTTCTTGACCTTGGGGATGTGATATCCTCTGAAGGTCGTGTCTTTGCTGGCTGCATGACCCAGTCCAGCGGGGACAATGTCAGCAAATCTCTGAATTTCGTGGATCACAGCGTCTGTATAGGGCATTTTACTCCGATCCTCAACTGACGGACAGCGATCTTGGCCGATGACTTGGTCAATCTCCTGGTGGACCTTCTCTGAAGACAATATATATACATTAACACAGATATGAAAAAAATAATTTGCAATTACAAATGTTAATTATTTTATAGGGTTCCTATTATTCAGTATGGCAGACCTTGTATCTCTGGATATTTGAGAAGAATCAGGAAGCCGTATCTCAGGGTCAAACTTGTGGTTTCCGTCCCGGCAAAAAACAGATCTATTACGGTTCCTACCAAATTCTCATGATGAAATTCTGTGTTGGGATTATTTTTTTCCTACAAGAAAACAAGACAGTTGAAGGCATTGCTCTGATCCTACAGAGAAAAAGGAGGTTATGGGACATTTTACTTTAAGAAGAGGCGCACTCTTTGACAACTCTACCTCGGCCATCCGTGTGAGGAAACAGTCAATTAAGTCCCGTGGATAGTTGGCGTCCATTGTCTCTTGGTGCGATTTCACGGAGTCTATCACGTACTCCTTTATTTTGTCAAAACTTGTGAATATTTTCTGGTGGGGACCAGGAATATGTTTAAACAAGCTTGGGAAAAAATTGAGGAGCTAGAACAGAAAATAATCATAATTCATTGTTAGTATTGTCCAGAACATATCATCACCTTTGTTGTTTCGTTATCGGTAGCTAATTCTAGTAGAGCTCGTTTTCCACCCATGTTTACTTTCATCTTAACCACCATTTATTACGACGTCATAAGGTGAACAATGTTTTCACTGAAACGTAGACAATGCCGGCAAGATCTGCCTGATTCTGCCCATTTAGTCTGCACTTTGCATATACAATTCTCTTGACTAGATATCTGAGATCAGGAGTAAATGTAGATTTTGGTAAATCGTGGAATTAAGAATGTAGCAGATCCTTCACGGTTAATCACAATGGAAGCACGTAAGTGTTCACCTGGCCAGACACTGAGTTTATTGATGTGACGATGTCTCTGATATACGACAGGAGACTCGCAAAAGTCTTATTTTCGTAATCAAACCTTTCACCAAAGACAATGGAGCAGATGACGTTGGAGACGGCCTGTCCTAGAAGTATTATTGGGTCAAAAGGGGTATCTGTCGAGGTTTGGGAGATAGAAAAATATGTTAAATAGGTATTAAAATGTTTTATGTAAATATAAATAATAAAAATTGTATATTATATTATTGTATAATAAATATATTGAAAAGTTCACTTAATAAAATACAATTAAATTAACTTTAATAACAACAATAATAAAATGGTAGTTATTGGGTGTTATGGTTTTGAATCTATACAACTGCATGTTATTTGGATTTATAACGAGAGATGGGAAAGCTGATACTTCTGTGGGGGGTTTTGCGTATTTCCACCATAAATCCCACAGGACTGAGGTGTGTGAAAATAGGCAAAAATGGATGGGTTTCTGATAATATGGGTTATGACCTCATCTGTGATGAATATTTTCTAATATGAGGTAAAGCGCGGCACTTTGACCAGCTCCACGGATAACCGGTGAAGGGGACATTTTACGGCATCGATATTTCGTTATTTCGGTTCCGCTTAGTAATTTATTGCCTAAAATAATGTCTTTCCACTTTTGCCCTGTGGGGTCCCCGTGATCTCATAAACCCTCGTGGTATTCTCAGAAATAATACTAAGACTAAATAATAATTCAATCAAAACTAAATATAAAGGTTTTTTTCACCAACCTTTGTTCTTTTTGAACGCTTCCGCCAGGCACTGCGCCTCCTCTTGTATTCTCTCCTCGAGGCTCCGCTTCCCCATCCCGAAATTCCTCAAGGTCATTAAAGAGAATCGGCGCATGACCTTCCACCTCTCCCCGTTGCTTGAAATAATCCCTGCAACCAAAATTAAAGAGCGTTTATCAGAGATGTTCTGAGATTAGATAATAAATATACTATGTTTTTATTTCTTTGGAACTGGAAGGCTCCCCTGATGGTGACATCATTGAAAAATTATTTTTAACATCTTACCATTTTTTTTTAAACTTATTATTTTTGTAAATTTATTTTACTAATCACATTATAAAAGCTGAGCTCCCTTGACTTGTCTGGTTGAATGCAGTACCTGTATTCAACCTGCAAAGAGAGCCAGAGTTTTTTTTTTAAAGGACGCACCGCCATCTTGCGAGACAGTGAGTCTTGGAGTGGGTGTTCGATGATTGCCTCGCTAACAAGTTATTTCAGCGACACCAATGAAGCTTAAGCTCTTCTAAAACAGGCGTCCGCCGCCATACAGTGTATAGCGGACGTTGGCGCCCCATGGAGGGGCCAGACATGGTCCCTGATGCCGATGTCCATAGATGCCCATAGATCGCTTTCTACGCCTGTTAAAGTCATAAAGGTCAATTATTGCCAAGGGGTTAAGGATACTTGGACCTTGCAAATATTTATGGGTGTTAAGTACATTGTATTTTACCATAAGATTTGAACAGCAAATCAATCAGATCCATAGTTCCCCTGTCGCTGAACGCATCGCTTTGATCTATAAGGGCCTCCTTCACCGTGTCGTACCCAGTGAGCATGACGGCCCTATGGCGGGCGAGGTAAAGCGTGTACACCGGTCCGTACTGCTCGCTCAGCTAAAGAGGGAATGACAGAAGACATCAGTACTGAGTATCAAGATGAACTTGTTCCTTGAAATGAAAACCCCTGGTAGGAATCCATATAATACAATAGATTAGTAAATTCTAAGGGGTCTATTCACTAAATTGCGCATGCTTGCAAAACATAAAAAATGGGAGTACTTAAATACCACTGAAGAGCGCCGCAGAGCACGTGATTGTTCCGCAAATCTGTCCAGTGGATTTAAAAGATGTTTTTAAAATAAGAGGAGAACGGATTTACCCAAACCCCGTAACATAAACCCCCCAACAGATTAATCTCATATTCTGTATTTAAAGCAGGTTTTGTATGTGTGAGATTCTTACGTTTCAACCGGGAAAGAAAATATTTACATTGAGTGGGAATTGTTGGGTTTTACCGAATCACGATTGGTGAAAACCGGCTTCTCCCGAGACTTATTAGAAAACATGGATTACATTGAAAAATATCTTCTCTTTAATTATATATTCATGTAAGAGCACAAAGACAACATATTGAAGTGCAGGGAAGGGGGCTTCTGTAGGAAACCCCAAATCTTCAAATTATTGCAATTCCCCTTCTGCTCTCCTTGGCGGGGCTGCCCTGGCACAGTTATGCATAAGCCTGCCTATGGTTCATTATAGGGTAACTGCCCCAGTAATGTCCCCTCACCTTAACCAGAGACCGGGGTAATTCCTTGGTGCTGATCTGCAGAATATTCCCCAGCAGGGGCAGTGGGGTGGGTCCTGGGGGTAGGTTTCCCGGGTTCTTTTTGCCCCTCCATGCGATCAGGTAAAGCAGGGCAGTGATACAGAAAACCAGGAGAAACGTCCCGACCAGTCCCAGCGCCATCGTGAGCGAGGCGTCCTCTGCACTATGCTTCTCCTCGTACCTCCCTCTGTATTTATACTCAGAATGGGTTAATTATTTAAAGGGACAGCCACACTTTTTATATTGTACTGTTCTTTCTCTCGCTGTCTCCCCTCTCATACAGTATAGAGGGTCATATCAGGTACGCAATATCTGTTGGCACGGGACTAAGTTTGTAATTTGACAAACAAGGACCAGAGTCCAGGGGCGCTCCGTTGGCACACGGGATGTTGAAGCCCAGAATGCCCTGCACTTTGTCCTGGGGAGGCTATTGTTGCGATAATAAACCATCGAAGCTAAATGTTACCAGGAAAGCTGTAAATGTAGCTGTTGATTCTGCCTACAGCTCGAGAACCATACGTTAAAATTTCCACTGTTTGTTCTTTACATCCACCCCTGCAAGTCGGACATGTGATTAGCTGCACCAATCAGGTGGCAGCGAGGCTTTCCCAGGCTTTTGAGAGAGGATGTGGGAGGCTGGAGGGCTGAGCATGAGAGGGAAGCTTGAGTGGAGGAGCTCCGGGCTGACAGAGCTCAGGACTAGGCCCAAAGTCAGACCTGATTAGATTTATGCTCTCTCTCTTAGGGAAGCTGGAGAGGAGCCAGTGAAGCCGCTGCAGAGTACCCGGTGTCTGCAGAGTGAGTGTTGTGTTCTGCGCATGATGCGCGCTGCTAGAGGGATGTCTGCTTAGAAGGATCCCGCCGGTGAGTCGGACAGAGAGGGGCTGGTAGGCGGCCATTACCCGCACACCCCCTGTGCTGCAGGCAGGTGCACCGTGAGGTACTTGTGTGCTGCTTCACTTCCTTTTAAAAACGTAGTGCTACCTAAATCCGCCTTAGAGCCCACGGTTTGGGAGGTATTTGGGGCTGGGTATTCACAGACTGGATATATCTGTTATTTTGTGTATTATTGCTGTTCATGTTACACTCCTACTACCACTGTTGGTATTAAATTAATACTGATGGTATTTCATCCTTTTTCCTTTGCATCTCATTATTATTATTATTATTATTATAAGGGTCCTCGTTGAGGAATATAGCCCATGTACATGTGGTAATCTCCTGTGACCATGGTTGCTATGTGGGTTAATCTCCTGCGGCCGTGCTTTATTCTTCTATATCACATTTGGGATTGTATTATTTAACCTGCGTCAGTCATTAATTGTATTTGTTCTGTAATATAGGCCCTTGGCCAGTGGAGCTATAATTACCGCCGTTACTAGCACAACCCACACATAAAGTCGTCAAAAAAACCTTTTGAGACCATATGTGGAAATATTATTAAAAGTAGTAACAATAAAAGTAATCAGAATGTATATATTATGTTGCTTTGGCAATCTTTAGATCCTGCATTCGAGCAATTCGCAGACATCTTAAGAGTCCATCATTAAGTCGTGTAGGTTCTGTAATAGAGCTTCTGCTAGCGGTGTTACTACAAGAGCCGCTATTAGCTCGCTTCGTTTAGTGCCTGCTGATTTCATGTTTTGTTGTGAGTACACATTTCGGGAGCCTCTGTCCCCTGCAGCAAAACTGTTCATCGCGGGACGGTGAACATTTTGTAGAGTCGTGGCCTTGAAGCGTTGGTGTTCGGCTCTGGGTAGATGTCAATCTCTTCCGTCTTCACCGTTGGTTTGAGGGTGAGTTTCTGTAAGATGGTGGTGAAGAAGAGGAAAAGCTCCATACGAGCCAGCCCTTCCCCCGCGCACATACGTTTACCTGGAGAGGAGGCGGAAGAAAGAAGCCGGGTCACCCGAGGACAATACACCCCGCAACCCTCCTGCTTTAATTATTAACCACTGAGACAATGTTATTACCTGCTGAAAATGGCATGAAAGCGTTGTTCTTTTTAAAACGTCCGTTCTCATCCAGAAAGTGACCGGGATCAAACTTTTCAGGGTTTTCAAAATAATTTCTGTCTTTCAAGACCGTAGTCAGAACCGGGAATATTAAAGTGCCCTAAAATGAAATGATTAAAACTGTGAAAGAATACCAGCAAGGACAGAGTTCTAATAACATTGACATGCTTTGGGGGTAATATTAATTAAAATTGTACATTTGGGGGGATTTTCTTTAGGAAGCGCTGGAGTATAGGAGTCAGGCTCACCCTGACAATAGAGTATTGTAAATAATAAAAAACTAATAGATAGCTTGATAGGCAATGAGAATAAAGGAAAGCTTAGGATTTGCATAAAGCCATCATAAAGAATTAATAAGTTAAGTGATGTAAGACAGCAGACCACATGGATCTTGGTTCTTTTCTGCCACCATGATTTGTATCCCCGGTGATTGACCCCCAGAAACATTTTCTTGACCTTGGGGATGTGATATCCTCTGAAGGTCGTGTCTTTGCTGGCTGCATGACCCAGTCCAGCGGGGACAATGTCAGCAAATCTCTGAATTTCGTGGATCACAGCGTCTGTATAGGGCATTTTACTCCGATCCTCCACTGATGGACAGCGATCTTGGCCGATGACTTGGTCAATCTCCTGGTGGACCTTGTCTGAAGACAATATATATACATTAACACAGATATGAAAAAAATAATTTGCAATTACAAATGTTAATTATTTTATAGGGTTCCTATTATTCAGTATGGCAGACCTTGTATCTCTGGATATTTGAGAAGAATCAGGAAGCCGTATCTCAGGGTCAAACTTGTGGTTTCCGTCCCGGCAAAAAACAGATCTATTACGGTTCCTACCAAATTCTCATGATGAAATTCTGTGTTGGGATTATTTTTTTCCTACAAGAAAACAAGACAGTTGAAGGCATTGCTCTGATCCTACAGAGAAAAAGGAGGTTATGGGACATTTTACTTTAAGAAGAGGCGCACTCTTTGACAACTCTACCTCGGCCATCCGTGTGAGGAAACAGTCAATTAAGTCCCGTGGATAGTTGGCGTCCATTGTCTCTTGGTGCGATTTCACGGAGTCTATCACGTACTCCTTTATTTTGTCAAAACTTGTGAATATTTTCTGGTGGGGACCAGGAATATGTTTAAACAAGCTTGGGAAAAAATTGAGGAGCTAGAACAGAAAATAATCATAATTCATTGTTAGTATTGTCCAGAACATATCATCACCTTTGTTGTTTCGTTATCGGTAGCTAATTCTAGTAGAGCTCGTTTTCCACCCATGTTTACTTTCATCTTAACCACCATTTATTACGACGTCATAAGGTGAACAATGTTTTCACTGAAACGTAGACAATGCCGGCAAGATCTGCCTGATTCTGCCCATTTAGTCTGCACTTTGCATATACAATTCTCTTGACTAGATATCTGAGATCAGGAGTAAATGTAGATTTTGGTAAATCGTGGAATTAAGAATGTAGCAGATCCTTCACGGTTAATCACAATGGAAGCACGTAAGTGTTCACCTGGCCAGACACTGAGTTTATTGATGTGACGATGTCTCTGATATACGACAGGAGACTCGCAAAAGTCTTATTTTCGTAATCAAACCTTTCACCAAAGACAATGGAGCAGATGACGTTGGAGACGGCCTGTCCTAGAAGTATTATTGGGTCAAAAGGGGTATCTGTCGAGGTTTGGAGGATAGAAAAATATGTTAAATAGGTATTAAAATGTTTTATGTAAATATAAATAATAAAAAATTGTATATTATATTATTGTATAATAAATATATTGAAAAGTTCACTTAATAAAATACAATTAAATTAACTTTAATAACAACAATAATAAAATGGTAGTTATTGGGTGTTATGGTTTTGAATCTATACAACTGCATGTTATTTGGATTTATAACGAGAGATGGGAAAGCTGATACTTCTGTGGGGGGTTTTGCGTATTTCCACCATAAATCCCACAGGACTGAGGTGTGTGAAAATAGGCAAAAATGGATGGGTTTCTGATAATATGGGTTATGACCTCATCTGTGATGAATATTTTCTAATATGAGGTAAAGCGCGGCACTTTGACCAGCTCCACGGATAACCGGTGAAGGGGACATTTTACGGCATCGATATTTCGTTATTTCGGTTCCGCTTAGTAATTTATTGCCTAAAATAATGTCTTTCCACTTTTGCCCTGTGGGGTCCCCGTGATCTCATAAACCCTCGTGGTATTCTCAGAAATAATACTAAGACTAAATAATAATTCAATCAAAACTAAATATAAAGGTTTTTTTCACCAACCTTTGTTCTTTTTGAACGCTTCCGCCAGGCACTGCGCCTCCTCTTGTATTCTCTCCTCGAGGCTCCGCTTCCCCATCCCGAAATTCCTCAAGGTCATTAAAGAGAATCGGCGCATGACCTTCCACCTCTCCCCGTTGCTTGAAATAATCCCTGCAACCAAAATTAAAGAGCGTTTATCAGAGATGTTCTGAGATTAGATAATAAATATACTATGTTTTTATTTCTTTGGAACTGGAAGGCTCCCCTGATGGTGACATCATTGAAAAATTATTTTTAACATCTTACCATTTTTTTTTAAACTTATTATTTTTGTAAATTTATTTTACTAATCACATTATAAAAGCTGAGCTCCCTTGACTTGTCTGGTTGAATGCAGTACCTGTATTCAACCTGCAAAGAGAGCCAGAGTTTTTTTTTTAAAGGACGCACCGCCATCTTGCGAGACAGTGAGTCTTGGAGTGGGTGTTCGATGATTGCCTCGCTAACAAGTTATTTCAGCGACACCAATGAAGCTTAAGCTCTTCTAAAACAGGCGTCCGCCGCCATACAGTGTATAGCGGACGTTGGCGCCCCATGGAGGGGCCAGACATGGTCCCTGATGCCGATGTCCATAGATGCCCATAGATCGCTTTCTACGCCTGTTAAAGTCATAAAGGTCAATTATTGCCAAGGGGTTAAGGATACTTGGACCTTGCAAATATTTATGGGTGTTAAGTACATTGTATTTTACCATAAGATTTGAACAGCAAATCAATCAGATCCATAGTTCCCCTGTCGCTGAACGCATCGCTTTGATCTATAAGGGCCTCCTTCACCGTGTTGTACCCAGTGAGCATGACGGCCCTATGGCGGGCGAGGTAAAGCGTGTACACCGGTCCGTACTGCTCGCTCAGCTAAAGAGGGAATGACAGAAGACATGAGTACTGAGTATCAAGATGAACTTGTTCCTTGAAATGAAAACCCCTGGTAGGAATCCATATAATACAATAGATTAGTAAATTCTAAGGGGTCTATTCACTAAATTGCGCATGCTTGCAAAACATAAAAAATGGGAGTACTTAAATACCACTGAAGAGCGCCGCAGAGCACGTGATTGTTCCGCAAATCTGTCCAGTGGATTTAAAAGATGTTTTTAAAATAAGAGGAGAACGGATTTACCCAAACCCCGTAACATAAACCCCCCAACAGATTAATCTCATATTCTGTATTTAAAGCAGGTTTTGTATGTTTGAGATTCTTACGTTTCAACCGGGAAAGAAAATATTTACATTGGGTGGGAATTGTTGGGTTTTACCGAATCACGATTGGTGAAAACCGGCTTCTTAGAAAACATGGATTACATTGAAAAATATCTTCTCTTTAATTATATATTCATGTAAGAGCACAAAGACAACATATTGAAGTGCAGGGAAGGGGGCTTCTGTAGGAAACCCCAAATCTTCAAATTATTGCAATTCCCCTTCTGCTCTCCTTGGCGGGGCTGCCCTGGCACAGTTATGCATAAACCTGCCTATGGTTCATTATAGGGTAACTGCCCCAGTAATGTCCCCTCACCTTAACCAGAGACCGGGGTAATTCCTTGGTGCTGATCTGCAGAATATTCCCCAGCAGGGGCAGTGGGGTGGGTCCTGGGGGTAGGTTTCCCGGGTTCTTTTTGCCCCTCCATGCGATCAGGTAAAGCAGGGCAGTGATACAGAAAACCAGGAGAAACGTCCCGACCAGTCCCAGCGCCATCGTGAGCGAGGCGTCCTCTGCACTATGCTTCTCCTCGTACCTCCCTCTGTATTTATACTCAGAATGGGTTAATTATTTAAAGGGACAGCCACACTTTTTATATTGTACTGTTCTTTCTCTCGCTGTCTCCCCTCTCATACAGTATAGAGGGTCATATCAGGTACGCAATATCTGTTGGCACGGGACTAAGTTTGTAATTTGACAAACAAGGACCAGAGTCCAGGGGCGCTCCGTTGGCACACGGGATGTTGAAGCCCAGAATGCCCTGCACTTTGTCCTGGGGAGGCTATTGTTGCGATAATAAACCATCGAAGCTAAATGTTACCAGGAAAGCTGTAAATGTAGCTGTTGATTCTGCCTACAGCTCGAGAACCATACGTTAAAATTTCCACTGTTTGTTCTTTACATCCACCCCTGCAAGTCGGACATGTGATTAGCTGCACCAATCAGGTGGCAGCGAGGCTTTCCCAGGCTTTTGAGAGAGGATGTGGGAGGCTGGAGGGCTGAGCATGAGAGGGAAGCTTGAGTGGAGGAGCTCCGGGCTGACAGAGCTCAGGACTAGGCCCAAAGTCAGACCTGATTAGATTTATGCTCTCTCTCTTAGGGAAGCTGGAGAGGAGCCAGTGAAGCCGCTGCAGAGTACCCGGTGTCTGCAGAGTGAGTGTTGTGTTCTGCGCATGATGCGCGCTGCTAGAGGGATGTCTGCTCAGAAGGATCCCGCCGGTGAGTCGGACAGAGAGGGGCTGGTAGGCGGCCATTACCCGCACACCCCCTGTGCTGCAGGCAGGTGCACCGTGAGGTACTTGTGTGCTGCTTCACTTCCTTTTAAAAACGTAGTGCTACCTAAATCCGCCTTAGAGCCCACGGTTTGGGAGGTATTTGGGGCTGGGTATTCACAGACTGGATATATCTGTTATTTTGTGTATTATTGCTGTTCATGTTACACTCCTACTACCACTGTTGGTATTAAATTAATACTGATGGTATTTCATCCTTTTTCCTTTGCATCTCATTATTATTATTATTATTATTATAAGGGTCCTCGTTGAGGAATATAGCCCATGTACATGTGGTAATCTCCTGTGACCATGGTTGCTATGTGGGTTAATCTCCTGCGGCCGTGCTTTATTCTTCTATATCACATTTGGGATTGTATTATTTAACCTGCGTCAGTCATTAATTGTATTTGTTCTGTAATATAGGCCCTTGGCCAGTGGAGCTATAATTACCGCCGTTACTAGCACAACCCACACATAAAGTCGTCAAAAAAACCTTTTGAGACCATATGTGGAAATATTATTAAAAGTAGTAACAATAAAAGTAATCAGAATGTATATATTATGTTGCTTTGGCAATCTTTAGATCCTGCATTCGAGCAATTCGCAGACATCTTAAGAGTCCATCATTAAGTCGTGTAGGTTCTGTAATAGAGCTTCTGCTAGCGGTGTTACTACAAGAGCCGCTATTAGCTCGCTTCGTTTAGTGCCTGCTGATTTCATGTTTTGTTGTGAGTACACATTTCGGGAGCCTCTGTCCCCTGCAGCAAAACTGTTCATCGCGGGACGGTGAACATTTTGTAGAGTCGTGGCCTTGAAGCGTTGGTGTTCGGCTCTGGGTAGATGTCAATCTCTTCCGTCTTCACCGTTGGTTTGAGGGTGAGTTTCTGTAAGATGGTGGTGAAGAAGAGGAAAAGCTCCATACGAGCCAGCCCTTCCCCCGCACACATACGTTTACCTGGAGAGGAGGCGGAAGAAAGAAGCCAGGTCACCCGAGGACAATACACCCCGCAACCCTCCTGCTTTACAATGTTATTACCTGCTGAAAATGGCATGAAAGCGTTGTTCTTTTTAAAACGTCCGTTCTCATCCAGAAAGTGACCGGGATCAAACTTTTCAGGGTTTTTAAAATAGTTTCTGTCTTTCAAGACCGTAGTCAGAACCGGGAATATTAAAGTGCCCTAAAATAAAATGATTAAAACTGTGAAAGAATACCAGCAAGGACAGAGTTCTAATAACATTGACATGCTTTTGGGGGACATTCATTAAAATTGTACATTTGGGGGGATTTTCATTAGGAAACGCTGGAGTATAGGACTCAAGCTTGCCCTACTTAAAACAAACATTTAAATTTTAGCAATATATGATTATAAATAATAAGAAACTAATATGTAATGCTTTATAGGCAAAAAGAATAAAGGGGTTGAGGAAAGATTAGGATATGCATAAAGCCATCATAAAGGATTAAGAAGATGAAGATGATTTAAGACAGGAGACCACATGGATCTTGGTTCTTTTCTGCCACCATGATTGACCCCCTAAAACATCTTATTGACCTTGGGGATGTGATAACCTCTGAAGGTCGTGTCTTTGCTGGCTGCATGAGCCAGTCCAGCAGGGACAATGTCAGCAAATCTCTGAATCTCGTGGATCACAGCGTCTGTATAGGGCATTTTACTCCGATCCTCCACTGATGGACAGCGATCTTGGCCGATGACTTGGTCAATCTCCTTGTGGATCTTCTCTGAAAACAATATATATACATAAACACAAATATGAAAAAAACAACTAAAATACCTTGTTTATCCCAACTTTCCATTTCTTCATACTAGATATTTTAATCATATTAGTAACATATGAGTGTCATCTTATAGTGGCCCCTTCCTCGTGTGCCATGAGTACAAAACAAATGGGGCCACTTATGTCACCACATTTATTGAACGGATAAAACAAATTTGCAAATGTTCAAGGATCACATTTGATGCAATTTCAGCTCACCGTATCAGTTACCATATCGCTGCAATTACAAATTCCATAGGGTTCCTATTATTCAGTTTGGCTGACCTTGTATCTCTGGATATTTGAGAAGAATCAGGAAGCCGTATCTCAGGGTCAAACTTGTGGTTTCCGTCCCGGCAAAAAACAGATCTATTACGGTTCCTACCAAATTCTCATGATGAAATTCTGTGTTGGGATTATTTTTTTCCTAAAAGAAAACAAAACAGTTTAATGAAGGCATTACAGAGAAAAAGGAGGTTACGGGACATTTTACGTTCAGAAGAGGCGCACTCTTTGACAACTCTACCTCGGCCATCTGTGCGAGGAAACAGTCTATTAAGTCCCGTGGATAGTTGGCGTCCATTGTCTCTTGGTGCGATTTCACAGAGTCTATCACGTATTCTCTTATTTTGTAAAAACTTGTGAATATTTTCTGGTGGGGACCAGGAATATGTCTAAACACACTTGGGAACATATTGAGGAGCTAGAACAGAAAATAATCATAATTCATTGTTAGTATTGTCAAAAACATGACATCACCTTTTTTGGTGATGGTTTCTAGTAGAGCTCGTTTTCCACCCATGTTTACATTCATCTTAACCACCGGTTAATACGACGTCCCAGTTTCACCCAAGGTCAACAATGTTTTAACTGAAACGTAGACAATGCCAGCAGATCCGCCCGATTCTGCCCATCTAGTCTGCTCTTTGCACAACAAATATCTGAGATATCTGAGGTAGAATTTTGGCCCCAGAAGTAAATGTGGAATTTTTATTTGAAAAAAAAAATGAGTAAATCGTGGAATTAAAATGGAACGGATTCTTCACGGTTAATCACAATCAAAGCACATAAGTGTTCACCTGGCCAGAAGCTGAGTTTATTGACGTGATGATCTCTCGGATATACGACAGGAGACTCGCAAAAGTCTTATCTTCATAATCAAACCTTTCCCCAAACACAATGGAGCAGATGACGTTGGAGACGGCCTGCCCCAGAAGTGTTATTGGGTCAAAAGGGGTATCTGTCAAGGTTTGGGAGATAGAAAAATATGTTAAACAGGTATTAAAATGTGTTAAATAATTTGGATTTGACCAAAAAAAAATACAATTAAATGAACTATAATAACAACAATAAAATGATAGTTATTGGGTATTACGGTTTTGAATCTATACAACCGCATGTTAGTGGGATTTATAACAAGAGATGAGAAAGTTGATGCTTCTGTTGGCGGTTTTACCGAAAACCTCACATTTTTTGCATATTTCCACTGTAAATCCTGCAGGAGCATTGAGGAGTGTGAAAATAGGCAAAAATTGATGGATTTCTGAAACATAATATGTGATAATAATATGTGACCTCATTTGTGATCAGATGCAAACAACTATGAATATTTTCTTCCATGAGGTTCGGGTTAAAGAGGGGCAAATAATTAAATAATTTTAATTAAAAAACAAACAATTCCACCAACCTTTGTTCTTTTTGAACGCTTCCGCCAGGCACTGCGCCTCCTCTTGTATTCTCTCCTCGATGCTCCTCTTCCCCATTCCGAAATTCCTCAGTGTCATTAAAGAGAATCGGCGCATGACCTTCCACCTCTCCCCGTTGCTTAAAATAATCCCTACAACCAAAATTAAAGAGCGTTTATCAGAGATGTTCTGAGATTAGATAATTGTTCTTTTATCTGTTTTTAGTGGCTCTCCAGTAAACTATAAAAAAATTGTGCCATAGGGTTAGAAATTCTGTATAAGATCCTAAATACAAAGCGGGACCCCCACCGCTTCCTTGAGAAGGCTTTACTACCGGTGGGGAGTGTTGATGCAGGACTTTATTTTCTTTGCGCCATTGATTTATATGTTATGGTACTTTTTGTTTCACTGTAACGGTCCTTAACCCCTCGGTGACAATGGCTGTTTTAACACTTCTGTGATGCTCGCGTTTAGCTGTAATTTTCTTTTTTACCATTTACTGAACCCACACAAGTTATATATTGTTTTATTTTTTTTTGAGGACAAGTAGGGCTTTCTTTAGATGTCATTATTTTGATTGCATCATATCATCATTACTGTTAACAAAAACTAAAAACATATGGTGAAAAATTGAGAAAAAAATACTTTTTTCTGACTTTTACCCTGAAAAATCTTTTACTCATCTATAAAAACTAATGAAAAAAACTACTGAGTAGATTCTATTTGTCCTGTTTTGGGGTTTTTTTTCACGTTATGGGGCAATAAGTACAAGAAGTGTTTTGCTATTTCAAAACCATTTTATCCAAATCTGGTAATTCTGCCCCATATGCTATTTTGGGTATCTTTAAAGCAGGCCAATGCAATTTACCCCATCAAACTATATGTTTTTGAAGATTAGACACCCCAGAGGTATTTCAAATCCTAGTATTTTAACTCTTTCCATGCACTAATTCTACTACCAGTCTTTGTCACACTTTGCAGTAGTTTTTTTGTGTGTATTTTTCCCACACACGTTGTAGTTTGACATGTGGTCATCCTGCCCCCGTGTGTTAATTGGAACATTATTGTACCTGGCCAATTCAATTTACCCCATCAAATCCTACATTTTTTAAAAGTGGACACCCCATATGCATTTAACATGACAGTATTTTAACTCTTTACATGCAAGAATTCTTTGAAAATGTAGCACTAATTTTAGGACTTGCGCATAGAAAGAAAAATAAAAGGAAATATTTATATATACCATTACATAAGTTATGGTGAGTAAAGGTGATAGAAAACCCTTCCACTTAAAATTAAGGGAGTAGTAGAAGTAGAAGTATTATTATTATTAAACCCTCATCTACAGACACCAGACAAGCCATAAGGCTCTTTTTTTTCCTCAGAAATCTCATGGCGCTACCACAATGGATTCTGGGAAGGCGCATGCAAACAAGGTTTGCACTTGTACATGGAGACCAGAGTATACAGCATCAATGTAGTGGATATAGAGGCAAAAGGTGGGTTTTGTATAAATGATCTCAAATACAAAAAAAATATATCAAAAAAGTAAAAACACACATGTGCTGTGGGCAAAACTATATACAAAACGCTCCCGCTGGTATGGTATGCACCGCACACCAAGCATAAGTTACCAGACAGGCCAGAAGACTCGTTTTCCCCCCAGAAATCTCATGGCGCTGCCACAACCACAAGGCATTCTGGGTAGGCGCATGCAAATAAGGTTAACAATGATCATCTTTTCCCTCTTTATCCACTACATTGATGCTGTATACTCTGGTCTCCATGTACAAGTGCATCTGTTTTGTCTGGTAACGCTTAAACATGTGAACTCAACTGGCAAAGGTGATAATTGTTGACCTTATTTGCATGCACCTACCCAGATGAGATGTGATTTCTGAGGGAAAAACAAGCCTTCTGGTGCCTGTAGATGAGTGTTTAATAATAATATTTCTACTACCCTAAAATATATATATATTTATTTTTTTTAACAATTTTTTTTTAATTTATTTTACTAATGAAATTGTGATTAGAAAGCTGGGCTCTGTTGAGTTGCATGACTGACTGCATTACCTGTATTCAACCTGCAAGGGGAGCAAGAGTTCTCAGGAGAGAGAGACCCTCTTAGAAACTGTGGAGGGTTTTTTTTTTTTTTTTAAAGGACACGTCACCATCTTGCGAGTGGGCAAAAATCTCTTGAAGTGGCTCCCGGTCAGGGGCCAGACATGGCCCCTGATGCTGATGTCGGTGTTGCTGAATGCCTTGTCATCGAGGCATTACAACAAGATTGTTTGGGTGAAGAAAGTGAACATACACCCGTTTAAAGTCATGACGGTCCAGGCATGTCAATTGTCATTAACTGACTGTTTTTGCGTTACGTGTCTGGACAGTCAATTGTCGTCAAGGGGTTAAGGATACTTGGACCTTGCATATATTTATGTGTGTAAAGTACGTTGTATTTTACCATAATCTTTGAACAGAAAATCAATCAGATCCATATTTCCCCTGTCGCTGAACGCATCGCTTCGATCTATAAGAGCTTCCTTCACCGTGTCGTACCCAGTGAGCATGACGGCCCTATGGCGGGCGAGGTAAAGAGTGTACACCGGTCCGTACTGCTCGCTCAGCTGAAGAGGGAATGACAGAAGACATCAGTACTGAGTATCAAGATGAACTTGCTCCTTGAAATGAAAACCCCTGGTAGGAATCCATATAATACAACAGATTAGTAAATTCAAAGGGGTCTATTCACTAAATTGCGCATGCTTGCAAAACATAAAAAAATGTGAGTACTTAAATACCACTGAAGAGCGCCGCAGAGCACGTGATTGTTCCGCAAATCTGTCCAGTGGATTTAAAAGATGTTTTTAAAATAAGAGGAGAACAGATTTACACAAACCCCGTAACATAATCCCCCCAACGGATTAATCTCATATTATGTATTTAAAGCAGGTTTTGTATGTTTGAGATTCTTACGTTTCAACCGAGAAAGAAAATATTTACATTGGGTGGGAATTGTTGGGTTTTACCGAATCACGATTGGTGAAAACCGGCTTCTCCCAACACTTATTAGAAAACATGGATTACATTAAAAAAAAGAATCTTCTCTTTAAATATATATTCATGTAAGAGCACAAAAAATCCAAAAAGGGATTTCTGTGAATTATATAACAACATATTACAATACTCTTTTTTTTCTTTAACTATTTAAGAGCTGTAGTGCAAATTTTTGTTTTTTATCTCTTTCATATTTTTTACAAATTATCGATTTCAAATTAAAATTGACTAACATTACATATTTACCTGTCCTTGGATACAAATATCATTCCTTAAGCACAATTCTGGTTTTGTTTAATCTCAGACTTAGTAACAAACATTAAGAAAATATGCCTAAAATATGAATCAATAAAGATGATTTTTTTTTAAATAAAAAGTAGAATTCTTTTAGGATTTAAGATGAAAGATAAAAGTATATGCAGTAAAAGTAGATTAATTCCAACACAACAAATATATTTAAAAATAATTAAACCTATTAAAGCTGCAAAAAAAGTGCTTTTTTGTTGATTGTAACTAAAGTTAATTATTTTTAAGCAAAAAAAGCCAAACCACTAACAATTTTTGATTGCAGTAGAAATCTCTGCCAGCTTTTTCTTTAGTGTGGTGGATCCCGGCTACATGATAATAAAACATCACAATTTGTGAAAAAACACTCTAATTGCACCCTCAGCTTTTGTACGAAACCAAATTAAATAATTTAGGCAAACCCTGTGTAAATGGTCTAAAAATCTGTATTAGTCTACCCTGGTGGCTAAATATTGAACTGCAGGGAGGGGGCTTCTTTAAGAGACCCCAAATCTTCAAATTAGTGCATGCCCCGGGGCAATTCCCCTTCGCCCCCTCATTGGCAGGGCTGCCCTGACACAGTTATGTATAAATCTCCCTATGGTCCAGTACAGGGTAACTGCCCCAGTAATACCCCCTCACCTTAACCAGAGATTGGGGTAATTCCTTGGTGCTGATCTGCAGAATATTCCCCAGCAGGGGCAGTGGGGTGGGTCCTGGGGGCAGGTTTCCCGGCTTCTTTTTGCCCCTCCATGCGATCAGGTAGAGCAGGGCAGTGATACAGGAGACCAGGAGAAACGTCCCGACCAGTCCCAGCGCCATCGTGACGATAAAACCCTGGAGCGAGGCGTCCTCTGCACTGTGCTGCTCCCCGCACCTCCCTCTGTATTTATACTCAGAATGGGTTAATTATTTAAAGGAACGGCCACACATTTCTAAACTATGGACTAATGCTCATTGAACTATGGAAAGAAGGATGGACGTAAAGATCAGTGCAGGAAGACGTCTTAATTCTCCCTCCTGATATTTTTACGAAGGGCACCTGTAGGTTTCTCATTAATAGGTTTCCTGGGACACCATGCCTTCAAACGGTGTTGCGATAGTGCCTGGAGGCATTCAGCAACACAGAGATCGGCAGCAGGGGCCCCGTGTGCCCCCCTCCAGATGTCAACATCCTCCACATATAATATGGCAACGAACGCCTAATTTAAAAGAGCTTAGGAGAAGACGTGGAGAACGGTCACGAGCACCACTGCGAGTGATTGCCTCTCGCAAGATGGTGGCGTCCTTTAAAAAATAAACAACTTTCCAAGAGGGTCTCTCCACACCCTTTTGTGAACTCTGGTTATATACAGGTGCTGTGTTCAATCATCCAAGTCAATGGAGCCTAGCTTTCTAATCACAATGTGACTAGTAAAATAAAATAAAAAATAAGAAAATGCATAGTTAAAAAAATAATAATAAGTTGGTAACATATAGAAATAATTTCTCACTGATCAGAGGAACCTTTCAGTCCGGATATATACTGTATATGAGCAAGTATATTAGCTATATCTTCAAAAAAAACTCTTGGAAAGAGTTAAAATACTGGCATGTTAAATGCCCATGGGGTGTCTAGTTTAAAAAAAATATATTTAAAGGGATAAATCGGATTGGCCTGGTTCAAAGATGTCAAAGACATGGGCACAGATTGACCAAATTCCAAAAAAGTGGACTCTTCGCATTTTACCTCCCAAACAACCCAAAAACGCAGGGGGGATATCACTGTACTCAGGAGATGTTGCTGAGCGCACATTGGGGTGTTGTATGGCAGTGCTGTATCCCAGGAGCGGAAAAATCACACCTTTAGTACAATGTGTGTGGAAAAAAAACACGCAAAAATACCACCACAAATTTGTAGAAAGGCTGGTGGTGACATTTGTGCATGGAAAGGGTTAAAATACCAGCATTTGAAATACCCCGGTGGTGTCATATACAGTTTGATGGGGTGACTTCAATTGGACGGATTTGGACACGTTTTTCATTTTGGTTTTTCGGTCATTTATTTTCAAACAACGAATTTTGTTTCTCTTTTCAGGCAAAATTTAGAAAAGATCGCTGCTGTTTATAGACATAAAACACAGACTGTCCCGGCGGATCTGTGACGACTCAAACCTTACTCGCTCTCGTCTTAGATTCAGGCGCTGTACGTCGATCCCATGCGTGTTCAATTTCTGATTTTATTCCACCTTGTTAAATCACATGAACTTTGTCCATGATAAATACACACGCGTTACTCGTAGTCCTACCGCGCACTTTGCCCAAACATAGAACGTATCACATGGTACACGCTATCAGACCGCTACAGATCAACCCCTCAAGCGCATGACTCCTTCGCCAGCTGATCCAAAAGATTTGCTGCATAACAAAGCAGACGACTTTCAAACTTTACACAACATGACTTTATCAGCACGACCTGGAGAGAATCACACCTGTTTATTGCTTGTACTAGTACATACCTCCAAAGTGTCTCTATTTAGCTTAGTCAGTCCCTCTTTCCTCCATTCTTCTATGGGAGCTCATAATGTTTGCTGGGTATGAGCCCCAAATATCTATTAATTGATTATATAGCGCCATCATATTCCGCGGCGTTGTACAACGGGTACATAACAAGTGGTGCAACAAGAGTAAATCATCTAATTATATGTTTTTTTATATATTTAATGAAATATGTCATATAAACTTATTAAAAATAGCTATTTTTTAATAAATATTTATGTGTTTTTTAAGGTTATAAATATAAGGTGTCTTTCAATGCCTGCTTCCGCTCCAAATGATAGGACGTTTAGTACTGATCAGGTAGAGTACAGATTTAGAATGTTTTAATCCAGTTTGGATGAGCCATTTCTCTGCTACTGACGCTGCATTCATTAGAAAACATTACAAAGGATCCATTCACTAACAAAAAAGAAAGCCTACAGTTCTTACCCGCCACCCCCCGCTTAAAATGGTTTGCCCCTGTATATTGAGGGGCAAAGATCCAACCTCCCCCTGCCTCAGGTGGTTTGCTCCTGGATACTGAGGGGAATAGATCCAACCTTCCCCTGCCTCAGATGAGTTTCCCATGGCCACTTCCTGTCTGGAGTGAAGAAGGAAGTGCTGTGACAGGCTGTGTTTCACAAGCAAAAGAGATGCTGTACATGAGTGAGGCTGCTATGCTGAATGCATGAGGCTAGTATACTCAGTGAGTGAGGGAAGTATACTTCTATACTTATAATGAGCTTGGTACATTGCTGAGCTGGCGTCGGTGAGATGATAATAAATATTCTGTCTGGAATGGCCGCTGCTAAGAGAACAAGTGCTCGGTCGTATCAATTTATAAATGTTTAAAATATTTCTGTATCTGAGGAAGTGATAGTTAGACGGGGTGAGTGACGAGGCAGATGCTGAGAGCAGCAAGATGTCTACCTTATAATATTCTGAAACTGAGAACAAACATATCTACCAAAGTGTAATGGAATATAAACACAAATTCAGAAATTCAGCAATATTGTACATAAAAGGAAAAAAACAATGGAAGTGAGTTTGAGTGCATTTTCATTGATATCACCACTGAGATACATTCATCTGGACTATATTGCCCTATTGTCTGTCCTTTTATCCTTTTATGTACATGCGCCCCAATATTGCTGAATTTCGACTTTAAACATTTGAGGAGTGTTGGTTGGGCCGCGGCAGTACCGTATTGGGAAGTATTTGACTTATTATAATTATTTACTTTCTGCACGATTTCACGTGGTTTTATTATCTTTTTGTTTCACTGCTATATAAAACAGTAAATAATAACGCCCGACCTAATTCCCATTCGCTGCCCTGCCTCTGGACCAGTTTCCATGGTGATGGACTCACCATAGAGCTGCCTTTCCACTGTGGGTAGCAGGACAGCATTCTGCTTTCCATCAACCTATGTAACAGACAGGTGTGTGGGCCAATCAGAACCTAGTACCTTTTCCCTGGCTGCACCAATCAGAACGCTGCATTTGCTTTCTACAAACCTTACATTGAGAAATCTGTACTAAAGCTCCTGTTCCACCTACTCTGCTAAATTTAACTCCTTTGTAACTAAATGCGCGTACCGGAGAACATCCAGGCTCTGCCAACCCACAGCCCTTCCTCTTTGGGTAGTCTGATGACGCTGATGATGTCGGTGAGTAGGGCCGATGACATTGTGGCGGGATTGTGTCAGTAGGCGGAGACAGTTATGTTGTGGGTGGGGCTAGCCCCAAATGCAGTATATTTATGTGGGGTGGGAGGTGATAAATAGCCATAGACGGGGGCGTGTCTAAATGCCCCCCCCGGCCCCAAGAGAAGCAGAGATCCCAGCTATCTAGATGCTGATTTAGAAATCTAATTTTCCTGCCCAAACGGCACACTTCCCTACGAAACTAAGACTGCCCTAAGTGTGTTATCCTGACTAAACCGACTGTACCACCGGTGAAAAGTACATTGGGCTTTTTTTTTATATTATTTTTTTAAATTATTATTTCTAGTTAGGGACCTGCTGACTAAAATCTACATAAATTATGTTAGAGCATATAGCAACAGCGATAATGTCTTTTTTTAGCAGCATATATCTTGGAGATAGTTTAATGGTGCCATTCCATTGATTCCGTTCACATTGTGAGACAAAGGGTTAGACATATACAGCTTTCTTCTTTGTTTTCCATATTTTTTAATGCAAGAAGACGAAGAAGGCGAGAAGAAGGATGGGATACAACTTCAAAGTTTGGCATGAGAAATGCGCAAATCTCACATACGTCTACAAAAATATAGAAATATATCAGGTTAAATTCTGAGTTTTTCTCAATCTCCAATTTCTCTAAAGATCAGTCTTTAAGCCTGCGATCAATTTGCTAAATTGTGTTCTGTATTAAGCTAAGAACAGAAAAATGTTGGTACGCTGAGCTAGTTCCAGGCCCAAGTAATAAAAATGTTCAAAATGAGGCCTACAAAAAACAAAAACTGTCTGCACTCCTCACCCTGGTTTAATGTAGTTCATCGCGACTCGGCGTACATCTGGTAGAGAAATGGCCGTGAAGCATTGGTGTTGGGCTCTGGGGTGATATCAATGTCTTCTGTCTTCACTGTTGGCTTCAGGGTGAACTTTTGTAAGATGGTGGTAAGGAAGAGGAAGAGCTCCATACGAGCCAGCCCTTCCCCCGCGCAAACACGTTTACCTGCGATAGCAGCAGAAGAAGGTTAGACAACCACAGGGGGTCACCAGCTTTGGGGACTATGATGACTGACAATGATATTACCTGTTGAAAATGGCATAAAAGCATCATTCTTTTTAAACCGTCCGTTCTCATCCAGAAAGTGACCGGGATCAAACTTTTCAGGGTTTTTAAAACATTTGGGGTCTTTCAGAACCGAAGTCAGAACTGGGAATAAAAAGGTGCCCTAAAATAAAATGATTAAAATCATCAATAGAGGATTGCAGAATCCCTGTGAAATCCAATCACAAGTTAGGGTAGCTGCTTAAGATAGTTAAATAGGTTTATGATACATATTTATCGTTGACCCACTAATTTACACCCTGAAGCAACTTATTGACCTTGGGGATGTGATATCCTCTGAAGGTCGTGTCTCTGTTGGCTGCACGCGGCACTCCAGCAGGGACAATGTCAGCAAATCTCTGAATCTCGTGGATCACAGCGTCTGTATAGGGCATTTTACTCCGATCCTCCACCGATGGACAGCGATCTTGGCCAATGACTTGGTCAATCTCCTTGTGAATTTTCCCTGAAGACAACATATAGAGCATAACAACAAGTCTGGAAAAATAACTGAAATACTCTATTAATCTGCTCAGTTTAGTTCAAATAAACAGTTACCCTCATGGGTAACAGTAATTTAGGTTGGAAAAAGACACAAGTCCATCAAATTCCTTCCCACTACTGATCCAGAAGAAAGCAAAAAAAAACACATCAAAGCAATTCTTTCCAAACTACAATATGAAATCGGATTTCTCACTGATCGATGAGATATAACTAATCCCGTCCTTATAACCCGTTATATCCTGTATATTCCTCCTATTATATATTA
>VKOC01023654.1:0-26096 GCA_009364415.1 Spea multiplicata
GGCACGGTGGTGCTTTGTTTTAATACAGATCTGCGCTGACGGTGCATGTGGCATCTTGTCCATTCTTGTCATGCTCTAGCAACTGTCATCATTGGAGTTAGTGATGGGAAAGTCGGATCATTAAAGTGAATCGGATCATTTGAATGACTCTCTGCCTTCGTTGGGATTCGAATCATTCAGATAATATCACCATACTTTTATAAATACATACATTAGTAATCACTGCCCCCAGGATTTACATTCCCCTTTACCTGCAAAGGAACCACTCTGGATTTGTTGAGTTACAAGGAAGGTGGTCTATGTTAGATCTTTGGGCAAGCTGCAAAAGAAAATCCTGATTCATCTCCTGAGGAAGCCGGTTGTCCGGTGAAACGCGTTGAGAGAGAGGGATATATTGGGAAAGTTCCTGCTGCTGGACGGTGGACTTTCCTGTGCCTGGTTTAAAATCTGATTACCTTGTACACGCTTTTGTACACTTCGTCTGTTGTAAGTGCAATATTTTACCTTATCCACATGACCAAGTGATACTGTGCCATTGTTGCTGTGTTTTTATATTTTTTAGCCACAAAGAATTAAAGAATATTTTATGATGAGCGCATTTATGTCCTTGGAAATGTGAGTGGTAAAACTTTTTTTCCTATAAGGGTCGTCTTATATTAAGGCTTTTTCTTTTTTTCATAAATTAATATTCAAATTTGGGGAGGGTTGTCTTATAATCGAGCAAATGCGTTATTTGAATTTAAAGAATGATTCTCATTTGACATCTTCTAGCAAAATTTATAGTCTGTCCCTGATATTATGACTCAGAACTTGATCAATCCTTGGTCTTGTCTTAGATTCAGGATAGCTGTATGTCTGGCCCGTGCATTTCTTTTAAAATTCTCTCACTATATTAGTCCCTACCACTTCTGATGGGTGGTTGTTCCATTTTTTGTTCTAGGGCCCTCTCCCTTTTCTTCCACTCACCCTTACAAACTCTAGATAACTTAATTAGGATAAAGCCACTATAAAAGAGGCAAGATAAAGTAGTCATTAAAGGGCAAACAAATTTAATGGATAGAAATAATCAGTCAAATCTTTAAAGTAAGTATACAGTCATGGCCAAAAGTTTTGAGAATTACACAAGTATTGGTCTTCACAAAGTTTGCTGCTTCAGTGTTCTTAGATATTTTTGTCAGATGTAACTATACTTCATTATACCATAGTAACGAGGATTTCATAAGTTTTAAAGGGTTTTATCAACAATTACATTAAGTTTATGCAAAGAATCAATATTTGCAGGGTTGACCCCTCTTTTTCAAGACCTCTGCAATCCTCCCTGGCACATCCTGACTGATGGCAGCCCATTCTTGCATAATCAATGCTTGGAGTTTGTCAGAATTTGTGGGTTTTTGTTTGTCCACCTGGCTCTTAAGGATTCGCCACAAGTTCTCAATGGGATTAAGGTCTGGGGAGTTTCCTGGCCGTGGACCCAAAACTTCAATGTTTTGTTCCCCGAGCCAGTTATCACTTTTGCCTTATGGCAAGGAATTGTTTGTCACCAAGCTGTTCTTAGATGGTTGGGAGAAGTTGCACTTGAAGGATGTGTTGGAACCATTCTTTATTCATGGCTGTGTTCTTAAGCAAAATTGTGAGTGAGCCCACTTCCTTGGCAGCGAAGCAACTCAGGATGCTTTACCGTTGGCATGACACAGGACTGATGGTAGCGCTCACATTTTCTTCTACGGATACGTTTTTTCCGGATGCCCCAAATAATAGGAAAGGGGATTCATCAGAGAAAATTACTTTACCCCAATCCTCAGCAGTCCAATTCCTGTACTTTTTGTAGAATACCAGTCTGTCCTTAATGTTTTTCCTGGAGGGAAGTGGCTTCTTTGCTGCCCTTCTCCAGGCCACACCTCACTGCTGCCATTCCTGAGCAAGCTCTGCACTGGTGGCACCCCAATCCCACAGCTGAATCAACATTAGGAGACGGTCCTGGCGCTTGCTGGACTTTCATGGGCATCCTGATGCATTCTTCACAACTGAACCTCTCTCCCAGAAGTTCTTGATGATCCGATAAATGGTTGATTTAGGTGCAATCTTACTAGCAGTAATATACTTGCCCGTGAAGACCTTTTTTGACAAAGCATGATGGATGTGTTTCCTTGCAGATAACCATGGCTAACAGAGAAAGAACAATGATTTCAAGCACCACCCTCCTTTTAAAGCTTCCAGTGTGATTCTAACTCAATCAGCATAACAGAGTGATCTCCAGCCTTGTCCACGTCAACACTCTCATCTGTGTTATCGAGAGAATCACTGACATGCCAGATGGTCCTTTTCGGGTAGGGCTGAAATGCAGTGGAAATGTTTTTTTTTTAATTAAGTTCATTTTCATGGCAAAGAGGGACTTTGCAATAGTTTTTAATTTATCTGATCACTTAGTGCTTGCGTGTTCTTCCTAAACAATTCAACTTTAGTTTCATCAGTCCACAAATCATTTTCCCAATTGCTCTTTGGTAAACTTCAGGCAAACAGTGATGTTAAATTAGAGACCAACTATCTCTGTTGTGTACTGCCATGAACTCCGTGCCTGTTAAATGCTTTGCGTATGGTAGACTCAAGTATAAAGATGTTAACCAATTCCATTGATTCCTTCAAGCCTTTAGCTGTTACTCTGTTTCTTCTTGGCTGGGGCCCACTTGTAGGGAGACTACCCACTGTACTAAATAGTCTCCATTTTTTTTTGAGATTACTTTGTAGCCCTTTCTAGCTTCATACAAATCTTGGTTGTAGATTTGCATGAAGCTAGAAAGGGCTACAGAGTGTAGCTCTAAAATACATCTCCTATCTTATTTCATTGGACTCCAGGTTTGCTAACTCCTGACTCCAATTAGCTTTTGTTGCAGTGATTAGCCTAGTGGTTCATACTTTTTCCAACCCACACTGTGCATGTTTAAATGATGTATTCAATATTGACAAGAACAATACAATAATGTGTGTGTTATTAGTAAAAACAGATTTTGTTTGTTCATTATTGTAACTTAGGTTATCATATCATATCATATTTTAAGACAATTTGGGTGACAAATAACAAATTATGCTCCTGAAATTAAAATGACCAAATGAGTCCAAAAAGAACAGGCAGGGAACGGAATTGCTTGTCCGAACACCAAATGGGACAAAAGCTAATCAAAAAATTCCTCTGAATAGTATTTTGGCCCAATTGGCACGACAAGTAGCTGCGACAGTTTTAGATAGTTATTGCTTGTAATTCATCTGTGATTAACGTTTGCAAGCATCCCATTTTGCAATTGTTACTCTCGGACTGGCAAAATGATAGGTTTGTTTCTGTAGCGTATCACATTAACATTGGTTTTCAGTTTTAAAATGATGCTAGTTTTTTATATAATGCTTTCAGGCAGCTGCATATTAGGGATTTCTTCTAGCTTTGTTATCTTAAACCCATCTACTAAGCAAACACCCTGACGCCTTATCATATTGCCTTGTGGTAAACAGACTGGATCATTATTAACCACCCAGCCGGACATCCGGACTAATAAAAGTCTGTGGAGGAAAAGATTTTCAGAGTATCAACTCAGTGGGGTGTTTGGGCAGGGAAAGTCACCCAAAATATCCCACAACGGGCAACAATGGCTGCCTTCAGATCTGGAAATAAAGGAAGTTTATTGGAACACAATGAAAGGAAATCCCCTTTTCTTCAATGTTAAACCGCATTACAGTGTGATATACTGTATAACACTGCATCTAATTAATTAAATATGACTAAGTGTAAACCAAAATGTGGCCCTTTAAAATAACTGTGATGTTTGTATAAATATATAAGGACACTCTAGCCATCATATGCACTTTTATATCATTCTTCATCAGTGTTCCAGGTTTGCTCAGAAGAGTCAGAATTGTATGTGCTACAGCAACTATATATACCAGGTCAAAGGTATGGCCCAATGAGGGGGGTTTTTGTGAGTGGGAGTCCAATATGCAGAAGGCAGGACCCATGGTCAGGCCTGGTCTGATGGCACAGGTGCCGAGACAGATCAAGACGGCAAGTAGGCATGGGAAACCAAAGGGAAGGACAGGGACAAGACCGCCATCGGGGGGGGGGGAAGGTGGTGTTTTTACATTCAGTACAAGTGTTCTGGGCCCAGCTGGGTAGGGGAGCCTGGCCTCTCTACCCTCAACAGTGGCGTTATTGAGTTTATTGTGGACCGGATTATAATACATAATACATATCAAACATTGAAAAAAATAAAATCTAAAAAACTTAAAGTGCCAATTTATAACAGGTTTAATAAATGTTTAAATCACATATAAAATAATGTATTTTTATCACACTCAATTTCCAGAGAAAGACATCAAGGAAGAGACTACCTTCACAAGCATATAACAGCACCTTTTAAAAGTATTTTTTTATCAAAACAAGCATTCTCTTGTCCATCCATGGAAAATACGGCTTTATTTTTTAAATACAAAAATAAGCTATTTAATTATATATTTTTTTAAAAGCTCAATTTAAGTCACCTTTTGGTATCAAGAAACAGTAGGCTAGAAATAAAATGACATACTGGTTGGATTATTATGAATGGTGAGCATATAAGCACACTATACAGAGACATATTACATACAAGAAGAAGAGAAAAATAAACGTACAAATCACATACAGAAATGTAAATACATGTTATTGCACACTTCGAAAAAATACTTCATTTTATTTTTAATCTGTTGGAACCGATAATTTCCTGTGGTCATCGCTGAGCATGTCTCTTCTGCGGGGTGAACTAATAGCCTTCGGAGTTGAGCATTCAGAAGGAAATTATCACTTCAAGTCATTACGCAGAAAAGCAAAACATATAATCGTAGAATGAAAATTTAAAAGACAGAAGGTAAATTCAAAATGAGAGTTAAGCAAACACCAGCCCTATAAAAACACGTTGGCATCAATTTAATTATCCGTAACTTGATTTATTTAGGATATTGTATATACTTAAATAAATTATAAGCTTTCTTTACGAATGCAGAATAAACCTTATCCCTAGTCTGCATCACAATATATAGGAGTCAAAGTGCCAAAAGGTTAACCAAAATATATTTAAAAATTCTAAAACACAGAAAAGGGGGTAGTAAGGGTAATGAGGCGTTTTGATATGTGGTGTACACAGAAGCCAGCACTGCAACACCACTAACAGCAATAATCAATGTATTCATTACTCTGACTCTATAAACGATAATGTACCTTGTGGTTCTTCTTTAATACGTTACAGTCGCATGAGTATAACGTGGACCCTTAGGGCATGACTGCTTCTGAATATATCAAATATTTACATTAATGAGGTAATAACCCTCTGCAAATAGCAACAGAGAACAATAATTACAAGATCCGTTTCATTCTACCTGTTTCCAACAGTTCTGCTTTATAACTGGGTGAGCTGGAATCTTTTTCGTTCAGAAGACTTTGAATATGTTGGTATCCATGCTTTCAAACTTGAGGCACTATACTAAGACAGTTTTCCCCCCACGAGTCCTTGTAGTACCCCCAACAACATACAAGATAGATTCAATAACTATAGTTACTGTAGTCAATAACTACAATAACCAATAGTGAATCCAAGTTCTCACGTTGACTGCAGTAATAAATATTCATTTGACTGTAGGAATAAACTATTCGCTAAATTTGCCAGTTAGGGAGGAACTTGACAGCACTCAACTTGAGTTAAGTTGGAGACCTTTTTATCACAACTTATCATTTCCGGGAAGTGACAGATATTAACTGTTATTGAACTAACTTTGACTTTAGTGAATAGTCACTCTAAGTTGAGATAGACTGTCTCAGCATCTTTACCCGATTAACTTTCTTGCAAATATCTTCTATGTTAAATGGAATACAAGCCTGCATTGTCAGTGCTACTCCAGAACATATATTACTAAACATTCTAGTACTGCCTTGAGAAATGTCCATCACATAGCCAAAATGCATACTACTGCTAAACCGGAAGACAAACAGAATTAATAAAGAATGTTGTATGATGAAATAGGACTGTGAGTGGTACGTCAATGTGATGTTCTAATGCAACATTCTAAAAAACCTATGGCTCCTCTATGCGCTTGCTGTGGAAATTTCAAGCATGTCCTCATCTAAAGAAAGCATGATGATGATGATGATGATATTGTTCCAGCTTCAGGGACCTTCATAAAAAACTAGCATTAAGGTCAATGGGAGTAACACTGATTTGTAGTGTAAATTTTACTTGTATTAGAGGACAACACTTGTAGAATATTTAATTGTAATTGCTAAATTAAAGCATTTTGGCACTCTTAAGCTTGACCTTACATAATAACTACCACATGTAAAGTACACAAGTTAAACTTTGGGCATTCTCTAGGTTAAGCCTGCTCTTTGATGAAAATGAACCTATGACTTTGTCAGAGGAAGCGATAACCTAGCATTGAGACACCTGACGTACTGTTACAGCCCCAGGTTTTGGAAAGTAATTTTAGACATCTGCAAGCTGCCACTAATGTATACCCACGCTAAAAGAAACTCCATTTTCTGGAGTCAATGTGACCCACACACCTTGCTGTATACCAATAACCACCATTGTAATGGCACAAATCAATTGCTATATAAATATATTCTATATACAGCTCCTGGTCACCACTAAAGCAAATAACTGCCCTCATCCAATAAGGGTACAATACACTAGTGTGCTTTGCAACCTTGACGTAAATGTAATACTTGCCAAAAAAAGGGATGGAGCACAAAATTGACTGTGATGCTTCTGTATCCCCATTAAAATATGTTTTTCAAATGAAATACATAAAACTTGGTCCACTTCATTGTATTTGTTAAATAAGAAAATATTCCTTTGGTTAATTTAGAGCACAACAGTTTGATTCAAATAGCATTCAAAGTTGCCTTCTGCCTTCATGAAGGTTCAGGTGGATTTTTCATTGTCCTCTCCTGTCTTTTGAACCCGTGAATACTTTTTACATGAGAACTTGAAGCAACCGAGAGGCCAAGAGATTGGCCAAGCAAAGCTGCATGGAATACAGGCCTGAACGTTCCTTTCGAAGAAGTAAAACACTGGGAACCACCAGGCACGGGAAAGGAAGTTTGTTGCGGATGAAGTCTTCAATGCCTACAAAAAGACAACATTAATAAACAGATTTTATAGAAACATAAAATTTGATAGCAGATAATTTGGTCCATCTGGCCTGCCCATTGTTCCTGATATAGACACTCCTTGGTCTTGTCTTAGAATTAGGATAGCCCTATACCTATCCAATGCATATTTAAACTACCGGTAATTCATTGTATTAGCCTCCACCACAGGTAACGTTTCTCTCAGTTAAGATCTACACACAATACTAATTATCTAATGCATAACATATGGAAAGTTACAGAGTTTACCATCCTCTCACCTTTTCATTAGCCATGGCATGATACCACCAGAATAGCCTTGTTGTTATAAAGTAAGCAACGATGACATCCACTGTATAGTGTTCGTGAGCTACTAAAATGCAGATCACACCAGCAGCACTTAAAAGCCAGCAGATTAGGTGATACCACCAGAAGTGACGAGGAGAATCTGCAAGAGAAAATATTTACAAGTCTTACAGGGGTAAAGGAATAAACATTTCAAGGACCAAGCGATACCCAAGCAGATGGGCCTACCTATTTAGGCTCTACTGTGTTGTAAGACCCAAGTAGAGAAGGCATCTCTGTAATGTATAACATTCTCAAAACTGCACACCATAATAATTTTTTTAGGAAAAAAAGTTTTCTTGGTTATGCAAGTCCTGTCATATACATGCAAAGCAAGAGACTTCCAAGATACCGGTACTTGCACAACTTCTGTCTTGGAACTTTCCAGGTGAGGTGCTGTTTCCCCAGGTCAGTTTCCTGAGGACCGTGTGTTAAAGTTGTGCAGTGCCTTTAAATGAAGTCTATGGAGGGTGTGCTGACCTGGCACAGCGTCTATGGAGTAAATAGGCTGATTGGGGAGATCAAAGATTCAGATAACAGAATACTGAGGTCTTTTAGCAGGGACTGCTGGCACATGGACCTGTCAGCCTAGGCCAGGATACATCCCTGGGTCTACTCCTCTTTTCACACAACTGTACATACGCAAGTTTCTCTCAACATTTTTGACCTAAGGGTAGTGATTTATGTATCTGAGTAAGGCATTTACAAAAGGCGTAATGTATTTTGTTTAGACAATTTAATTACATTTGCAAGCCAACACTGGATGGAGGCAAGTACATAAATGTTCGCCCTACGCTGAGCAAGAGAGGCTTTCAAGAAATTGGGGATGGGGTAACAGAATGAGTATTCCGATAACTCACTTTATGCATTTTGATTAAAAAAAAGAAGAAGAAAAGGTTGATTATAAGGTAACACTTGGCCATCATATGCATTCAACAGCTAATGTGCTATGTTTAAGAACATGAGTCATATTTACACAGTGTATACACAGTAACACAAACTATCATGTGACACTGATATAATAAATGGTAATCCACAGTAAAAAAAAAGCCACATTGTTTACACACAAGCAAATTTGTGTTACATTTGCCAAACTGGATTTACCCTACCTTGTGTGTTTCATACCATAAAGACCAGAGCTGTTTGCTAAGTTAACATGCTTGCTCAACCATGAGTCCCCCCCCTTTTTCTTTTTTTTTTAAAATCTATCTATCTATGTTTCGGCTCTCAATGAGCCTTTGTCAAGAGAAGGTGGTCCTTGAGAAAGGCTCATTGATAGCCGAAACATTGGACCTTCACAAAGTTAATACATTTTATAAAACCAAGACCCGCTGAGTGCATCAACTTTATTTGCTGTAAATACTTTTTGGGCATATTACAACGGCTTCCAGTCAAGTGAGTGCGTTACATTTTATATCATATATATTGTAGGGTGTGTGATATTAATAATATAACAAACAGGGCTTTCATTTGAAACCATATTCATAACAATATCATTCATGCAGAAACCCCCATCCTCCCTAATTCTGCTCCCTATGCAGCGGCCTAGGTCACAATGCTCCTCGAGAGTAATAGGATAATGCATCACATATTTTTGACATTTTTTTGGCGTGTACAAACGACATTTTGTCTTAAGGGAATAGTAGTCTCATCATCATCATCTGTTCCACCTGAGTAATGAGAGTAAATCAGAAAACGCTCCAATAATAACAGTATCCCTCCCAGCTTATGCAGGACTATAAAAAGAAACCATTACAGCATTTTGCATCCTGACGCTAAGAGCCCCGATAAGCAATTTGGCTTCCACGACACTGTACTCGCAATGATACAGGATGCTCTTTAAATGGTGTTCTGGTTTTATCAGATAATAATTTGGAGGAAATCAGACACAGGTGCCAACCTCATTATGACCAGAAAAGGATTAAATGCATTGCGTGCCTAATATAATCCAGCCTCTCAGAACATAATACATTTTAAAAAACAAAAATGAATTTACTGTCTTTCACTGCGTAGCTTTGTATTTATTCAAGTTACAACTTCACACAGTAAATATTATATGGTTCACTCTTATGGGGGGTGTATGCCAGAATCAGACAGGATCCACTAAGAAACATGATCAGCATACCTGGGTCAAGACCCGAATCCTCTGGGATTTTCCCTTTACATAGGGGTGTTCCCCCCGACGTCAGCGGGACCGCCCCTGACATCAGCGGCACTGCCCACTGATGTCAGCAGGAACTCCCCTGACATCGGCGGGGCCGCCCACTGATGTCGCGCTGACGTCAGATTGCAGTCCTGGCCGCATCCCACAAGGGAAGGCTCCGGGTAGCCGGAGCCTAGAAGTTCCCAGGTATGACGATCAGCACTCATAAAAATGTCAGTCTCTATTGCAGAGAATGACTTGGCAGCTCGGGCATCAACTCGATGGTACTAGAAGCTGGCCAAAACATCAATTTGGACCTGGACCATCCCTCCTCATTCTTGACTTGCTAAGATCTAACATTGGGATGTAGGAATATAAAGTCGTCTACACTATGTTTTCCCATACTTCTGTGTACATGCCTTTCAACACTGTGATGCTTTGAGTAATGTTGCTATTTCTCCATAGCACATATTCAAAGGAGCCTTTCAGCAGGGATACAGGCATTTTTAAAGTCGGTAAAGTACGAACGCGACCGAACAGCCTTCTATTGGAACTTACATTCCTTGATGAACAAGTAGGTGAGAGTCAGAATGACGGTATGCCCGCTGTACAGGAAGTCTCCACACAAGATGTGAGAGCCTGTAATGGTAAGGCCACCGCCGGATATCAGTCGGAGGATCCTCTGTGCTTTAGCATATGAATCGCCGTTCAGCTGAAATGAAAAGAGGAAGTATTACAGGTGGTTAAACTACTTTATTTATTCAATTTCAACTTGCGCAGTCAATGTTCAAACAACAAAAAAGGCACATTGCTGTTCTGCTGCTTTTGCCAAGACTCGGTTATCTCCTATGCTTTTACTATAACACTGTTGAGTTCACCTATGAAAAGTTTTTTTTATTCTGTATCTTTATTGAATATACATTTTACAGAGAATGAAAGCTCCATAATATAACAAGGGGGAAAGGAGGCAAACAACATGAATAAAAACCAACCAAAAAGGGAGAGTCGTCTTTCAAATACGTTACAAAGAGATAACCGAGGTGAGCTTCTGTTGCAGTAAGAGCTTGACTAGCCCTGTATAATGTATAGTTACATCAGTGACATTTCTCCAAAGTCTCGTCACCCATTAAATTAAGCATTATACAGGAACAGCTCAGCCCTTTACGCTGGAGGGTGGAGAAAACTCTCGCTTTAATAAATAGGAAGAATGCAGAATAACGTAACACAATGTGGCACATAATGATCAAATACATCTAGATATTTGATATAAACCCCCAAAAAGGTACAAATTGTGTTTTGTAACTAACCATACATAAATAATGAGCAACAGAATGAAGCATATGTGGCCAGAAAAAGAGCTACCCATTATTATTATTATAGACAGTCCCGATCGTGTAACCTCTGTTTTATTAACAGCCATTAACGGCAAATCATCAGACCAGGATAGGCAAACAACACCTTGCACTATTCACCACCCTAGATAATTAAAGCCACATTAAAGCATACATCCCCTGCATGTTACATTCAGAAGACGCCTGTAGGGCTGTTCTTCAATGGAGGAGGTTTATCTTATCCACAAACTCATATATAATCCTTTGTTTCCTCAATTAAAGAAACACGACCCTCTAAACCTGCACAATTTCAGATTAGCTACTAGTATATTGGCAATAGTAACAAATTCAGGATTTAGAGGCAATTTAACAATATTAAAAATGGCGCCCTCCATTCTCATATGTATTTATCTGGGGATATCGCTGCTTACACAACAGTGTATGTGTGTGTCTATATGCATTGTATGCGTGTGAATGAGACAATGGTCCAGAATTCTAGAAATGAATGTTGTTATTCTGATGAACAGCCAAGGATTTGCTTATGAACTGGTAACTGTCACATGTGTATTTATTTAGATTTCATTATATTGGAGTGGGCCCTTTTATCATTGTTGACCCACAGCTCCACCTGCCCCAGACTTTAATTGTTAGTGATGCTGTTTGGGCAGCAAACGGTTGTCATTTTCATGACAACCGTGTAACTGAAAGCATAAACCTTCATAAACCACAATGTATATTCCAGGGCAATGATGTCATATAGAAATATTTAATGACACAGGGCGCACAGAGGTTGTAGGACGTACAGGTGAAGAGACTCATGACCCAATCACTTTGTCCTCTTTTCCAACACCCATTGCCAGGAGTTATCAAGGACGTGCTATTTCTTTACATCCAGTGTAGGATAGTGTATTTTATAACATGAGATGAAACTGATAAACAGTTATAACTTTCAGCACAAATATAACTGGCCAGAGTTCACATTTATGAAGTGTTAATGGCTTCTGACTGCTTCTATTGTACGCTGCGACCAGAACTGGGTTCTCTAAAAAGGATACATTAATAAAATATATGACACACTAAAGTAATAGAATTCCATATATGGACTCTTTATCTACAGGTTTTAATATTAAACTAAGGGCGTTATAAAGGTAATGAGTAGCTTGCACGCATCTCCACAGCAATCACCGTATACAAAAAACATACTCATAGTTTACAAAACCGAAAATCCAGAAACTCTTTCCTTCAGCACCATCTTTTAGAATACCACTACCGCATTTAATAAGATCGAGTAGATGGTTTGGGACTCTTACCTTTGGGGCACACTGGAAGTGCAATCCAGGCACTGGAAGGGTTGTGACATACATGGTAATGCATCTGTACAAGTATAAAGTGCCAATAATAAAAAAAAATCTGCGTCCAACAATTGATCTGCAAGGAAAAATACCACGTTGTAAAATGATTGCAGAAATAAAATAGCTTTGGGCTGAAAAGGGTCCCTCAAGTAGATTCTGGCCATTTTTTATATAGTAGTTATATTGAGAAGAAAGAATAGCCTTGAGTATCTCTACCAATTTTGCACAAAGTTACAATAGAAAAGTCCATATAATGAACCAAAGCATTTTGCTATATATATGAACAATCTAACCAATCATGAACAAAGAGGGGTACCCAAGAACAAAATGACAAAAAGCATATAAAAGACCAGACCACACAACCACATGAGAAAAGTGTTAAGAGAAAATACTACTAACAGTAAGTGTAATAGTCTTTAGAGGATGTGGATAAAAAAGCGTGGATAGGGTGGAAGACTTTACTGAGATATATGATAGATATATTTATAGAACTTTCGAAATAATATGGAAGACGAATAGTGCATGTATTACATAATTTATGTATACTTTTGAGAACTTTAGGGCTATAAAACTATACTCATAACCAAGAAACATTCTGAACGCCTAAGAAAGTAAGCCTGTCAGATCTATCACTACCTTCCATGTTTTTTTATTGGCATCTACCACTTTTGCCAACAGTTCTAATTTAGTCACAAATGATTTCCTGGAAGCACTAGACAGGACAAATGCAAAATGCACTAATCACATCTGGGGCAGAAGCATTTAGGTAGAAAAACGTAAATCAGATGCGTCACTGAAGTGACTTATAAGTAAAACAATGCATTTTGCTCATCATACTAACTGTGCCCATCTTGGAGGAGAAGCTTCATCATGTACAACTAAGCCTTTCAGTGCTTACCATGTATGTGGTTGACAAAGTAGACCCAAGATGCCAATCATATACCGTGTACATGGTGGCACTGTAGGGTGTCCTATCCGCAATCTCTTTTCAGTGTGTAGCGGGGCTGCCAATCGACTCCTGAGCCATCTGGCAGCCATCTTCCCCCTCACTGCGCAAGTCTTGCATGGGTAACTTTGTTGACTGCTCCCTATAACTTATAATAAAGGTGAATGTAGCCAGGTCAGGGTGTTACATTATGTTGCTACTGGCTCTTAATGCAGATTAAGCTGCATCACTATACCACCACATAACATGGATAGGGTATGACATTATATGAAAGCTCCCCTAGTGTCACCACTACATTAAGCCTCAATAGCAAAGGAGAGAACGCTGGCAACTAAGCAGCTGCCTGGGAAAAAAAATCAAAATGGTAATTTTTAGCAAATGACAGTTAATGGAATCCCAGAAGGGACTGGAATATGCTACATCAGAACATCTGCCAAACTCCTTCAGCAGTGATCACACCGTTCCATGGAACTCAGTAGAGATAGGATCTTCACTGCCATTATTCAAATGACTATGCAGAATATGTCCTCCACAAAATACAGTAAGTAACCAGCACATCAACAGAAAAATATTTTGTTGCATTTATAAACGGGATGAATTGTAATATTTGTAGTATAAATATACAGCTATACCTACTTGTATCTTAAGAAAATCCATTGGATTATCCAAATTCCAACCAGAATCATTCCATTTATTTCTGATACAGAAAAGGCCCATGTCACCCTGTCAATGTAGTCAAAAAACTTGTCTGGCAGTGGAGGGCTCACCTCCTTTGGAGGTACTCTCTCGTGTACCACTGTAATCATGACAGTGGTGAGAACCATGTTGAATAATGCGTAAACAAAGGCAATGCCAGTTTTCCACCATTCCAAAGGGAATTTGTTCCTGGTCTCTGCTGGTATAGCAATCTGAATGTAGTCCGGATACTTCTTAGCTCCTTTTCGCAGGCCATTGGGCATACTTTTGGGTTTAACCTTAACATTTTTGTCATCTTCACTATTGGTTGAAATGGATCTGGGGAAACCATTAGGCACTTCACTGTCCTGAGACACGGTATATTCTTCAATCTTTGTCGTCTCAATGCCATCCATTTGAGCAAAAAGCCTTATAACAGTTTCTTTGAAATACTGGACGATGTACGATCATAAACTTTGTTCCAAATGAAGATATTTCAAATTCCAGATAACTGAGAAACGATCTGATTATATTTTAGTGCAGAAAGAGAGGCCACTTATTAGGAAAATGTTTTCTTCTTTCTCTTCCTTGTTATAGACAAATCTGCAAAAGACACAATAAACAAGACACTTACTCTAAACACAAAAGCAATTTAAATGATTTTCAATACACAATAAGCACTACAGAACAATTTTCCTGAATTCAATCTTCGGTCATCATTTAACATAGACTTTGCAGTCTAGACAATCATACTATTGGCAGTCCGTCTAGCCCACAGAAACAGCTGTCAGCTTGTAGACAAGATCGAGGTAAAAGAGAATTAGACTAAGAAAAAAAAAAGGAATCAAAGAAGATGCAGGGCAAGATTAAAAAAAAAGAACTTTCGAAAATTGTATTATTAATAATGCTAAATATAGGAAGAGATGAAGACATGTAAGACACAATGATATAAAGCAGAGACTGGCAACAACATATGGTGTACCAAAAGTCTTTAGTCAAAATCGATGCCTTTTATTGGACCAACATAGAAAAAGATGTTTACATAACAAGATTTCTGTACCTCATTGGTCTTCAGGTGAAGAAGAGACAGAAGAAGCGGCCACTAAAGGTCTGAGGCAACATCTTTTTCTATGTTGCCCAATAAGACTACATATTCCATGTTCTTTTGGGCAAATACGGTAATATCTGCAGTTCCTGAACATAAAAGAAACCTATAGTTGATGTTTAATAAAATTGTAAACCTGTATTATGGGCAAGGCTATTCACATCTATGTGGCTATATTCAGCCCAAAACATTTTTCGTATTTGCTGAGACAATACTGTGTTGTATTCACTGGTTAATCTTACAGGTGCATGTAAATTACTAGAGAAGGGACATAGTCCACTACCATGTATGCATTCCCCATGAAGAAGTGTAATTAGCTATCGCTATATAATGAATTCAGATCACTCAAAATTCTTCAGCTATTTTGTAACCATTACCTACAGTACTGGTAATGTAAACTGCATAGCAAGAGTTGACAAGTAAGAATTACAGCACTTGGTAATAGTATGTGGGAACTCTATGTTCCTTCTGTATCAATCACAAATGGATTCTGTCAAACAGCTGACTGACCAAATTAGTAGAATTTTCCACTGGAACAACAAAGAGCAGTCTTCCAAACCCTTTCCATCAAAGTTTCATGAGCTAGGGGCAGATTTTTTTTTCCTGGTGTCCCTAGTGATATATTTATGGGAGTCTCTGCCCTATGTGTGACCCAGCCCTACCACGATAAGGTGGTTACTCACCATTGATTGTGTTCTTTATGCAATCCTCAAAGTAGAACGAAAAAGGTAAAGCAGAGGCCTACACAGACTTCCGCAGGGCAGCCAAGCCACTTCCAAGTAAGATCTTAGCAATCAGCTTCAAGTAAAGTGGTGCTAAGGCTGCTGACCACCAGATCTACAACCTTGTGCCACGATGTGCCACTGGGAGACCACCGGTGCTCGTAGTTGTCTCTGTAGGGTACATACAATCATAAAAGTGGGTCTCTACCTATAATACCATATTTGCTCGATTATAAGACAATAAGGCAAATGCTCTGAAAAATAACCATCGTCTTATATTCAAGGTCTATACAAACATGTATACAGTATTTCTTTATCCACATGGTTAACCATGTATCACAGAATTTATTCTTTGTGCAAATGCCTCAGCGACGATACACGTAATCTCACGGCACACCCTTTTTCTAATCTATGTTTACCCGAGCCATAAACACACACTGATAGACACGCTGATAGAGCAAGAAGAGGTTCTTACTATGATCACGGCGATGCTTCCCTTACATATGCTGTCTATCTATACCAAAAATATGTCCCGCATAACTGGTGATTAATGATTTAGAGACGTTAGCGATCAGTGAATATGCAAGGAGGTAGTCATTGAAACTATTTAGCCATAACACTGTTCAATATGTATCATAACATGTCAAGATTCTTCCCATGGCATTAGGCATACATACAATGTGTAGCTTCCCAGATAACTGACAGACAAATAATATTATAAAATATGTTTAATTGTTCGTAATGCAGGTTATTCAGGTTTTAATGTTTTGTTCAAGCAGTCTCTTTGTGAGAGATCGCACAAAAGATAAAAAATGATTTATTTCTGTAGATACTGGAATCCAAAAGTTTCTCGAATGAAGCACATGGTTAACAAACAGAGGTAAGTAAATACCCAATGGGAATCTGTGGCATTGTGTTGAGAAGCCAATATATCCTTAAAAAATGTGACAGAAAAAAAACAAAACCACACACATTATCCTGTCATATTTTTAGTGGTGTAAAAAGCTTTGCAGGCAAAAGCTTTCTCCTTGAAAAGGAACACTCCAGCCAACAGAAGCACTTTAATGCATATAAGTCAATCAGTGGTGTGAATTTGAAGCACACCAGCCTGCGGTGGTAAGCGACTCCATGTTCTCTGTAAATAGAAACTAGTTAAAGGGCCAGCAGCTGACCCCAACTTGCCCACCATGTGTTATGTCCAGCCCCTGTCTGGCTATAAGCGAAAATGTGTGATGTACCCTCAGAACTAACACACTGCCCAAACAATAATTCTCAAAAACACCATTCCTACAATCCCATTTCTTCATTCTATTATTTTCATACTCTATGAGTATTTAAAAGAGGCTCCATATATATTTTTTAAATTACTCAGATTAAGTTTAAAGGGGCAGCCGTATCCCTTTGTTTCCCCAGAGATCAGTGAAGCAAGCAGTGTTTGCTGCTGCCGCTTGACAGCTTGCCATGGTCATGGCCACCATGGTCATGGTCAGGGCTTTCCCCCTTTAGCCTGGTTGCATGCATGTATAATATAATCTGAACTGCTTGGTTTTCATAGGTTTTTCCACAAAAAGATAAAAAAATGTGGAACATGGGACACGATACATATATTTCAATTTTCAAGTGCATAGTAAAAAAAAAATGATTTCCTAGGTGTAACGCAGTTGATTGAATGACACATTCATTATTCTACATCATACAACCTAAAAAAACTCCAGAGAGCACATATCAAAGATAGTGAAAGCGCATTTTAAATTGTCTTCTTCACACAAAATGGCAAATTGTTTGTCTGGCTCCCATGATTCCCACCAGAGTTTTAAATGCAACTGCACACATGTTAATGGAGCCATTATCCTAATGCAATGTGCAGAAATCAAGCCTTTTTTTCAGGAATTAAACCTTCTCTTTAATGCCTGCGGCTATTACAGTTTTCTACAATTACATTATAAATATTAAGTACTGATGGGACACTAAATAAAATGAAGGACACATCCCCAGTTTTTAGGGTGTATTCTGGATTTTTTAAATTTAATCAGATGGTAAATTCTCTCTAGAACCTATATTGCACCAATTCGGCTCAATTAAGGCCCATATTACCTATTTCATATAGCTTTTTATGCCCAAACAACAAGCTTCCTTCCAAGATGATGATCACAGGGAAGAGGACGATGACCAAGTCCTCAAAGCAGGCATATCATCTAATGCTGACGAGATACTCTTCAGTTTTTGACATCTATGCTGCAGATAAGCCTATGATTTTTTGGTAATTTTGCACTAACCTGTGTGTCTGGTCCCTTGTGTTTTCCTCCTGTATCCTAGTATGCCTTTGTAGCCTCTGCTGACATTTCCTTAATTTTCTAATGGCGTGGAAGAAACAAGATATTTTCCTAAAAACAAAAGCAGAGAGTAGTGTTCAGCAAAGCAAAACAGGCCTTTTGAATAAGTCATTCAGTAGGGACTAAAAGTGAATATACCATGAAGTATGCAAACATGTTTCAGGACAATTCAGTGGCCAAAGGGGAACATTTTGTTTTAGGGAGTATGTTTAAGGGTGCGGCTTCAACAGGACCTTTTGGGACATTGTGGCCTATTTATGCGAGTACGATATGGAGACACAGAACAACATGTTTAATCTACACAATTTTATTAATAAACATGCTATTGTGTTTCTATACAAATTACTGTGATTTTTAGGCCTGACAAATATACTTATTTTAATGTTTCTGTAAAGAGCAACACAAGTGTAGAAAAGGGGGACACTTTGTAGGTATGATATAGTATTTGTTCACTGTACGCACATGAATTGACAACCCATACATCTGTCTACTGCAAGCGAGGCGACAGAAGGTGGCTCATTATAGTACTGTGCATTTTGAGCCCTGCCAAGTGTCCCAGTCACGATTTTCAACCAGGGAGTATGCATTATAGGCCAACCACAATTGTCCTGCAGTTCTAACTTGTCAGGATTGACCCTTCATTAAGCAGAATAAAACCAGTAACTCAAACCAACAATTGTTCTGCAAACTTAGGGAATTAAACCCATAGTCCAAGTTGCCTGAGGACTAGGATACACATTATACGTTATTCCGTAAGAAACTGGTGAAAGTAATAAGCAGGTAGATTCCATTCTGCGTTTCACTGCTTCTAGAGCCATCTTACATTTTGAGACTTCACACAAGTTATGGGGAGGGGCAGCTAATCACACACGGAGAATAGCGTGTGGAGTAAGCAATTCTAAACATCTCACACACCTCTGCTAAAAGGAAGCAAGCAAAAAAAACATCAAAAGCATTCTTTTCAGAACACCTTTTGAAGCATAGTTCCTACAGGAACACCACAGATTATATCTGATGCTTCCTTTATAACCAACATTGCAAAGACTTTCTTCAAGTTTGCTGGAAAGCTAAAACATTTCAACTCCCCAGCTTAATCACAGGCGACCCTTCATAATATATAGCAAAGTGAAATGAAACCCAATTAATTGTTGAATACCCATACATACATTTTATATATATATACACACACACACAGCTACACAAAATGTGGCATCCAGTCTAGCTCAGAGAACAAAATGTATGTTAATATAAAAAGTCCAGCCTGGAAAAAATATTTTTCTAAACCAAGTGTTTAGTTTGGCCAACAAATGAACGATACATAAAGTATATTACATGCGTACTATCACAGGTTATGAGTCATTCCTGGCCAGTTAAATAAGTGCCAGTACTAAAAATAATGTTTTGGAAAACCAACTAGGGAGATGCCTAGCTGACGCACGGTGTATCACGATTCAGGGAACCCTTAGCCTTAGTATGACTCATTCTGACAGGGCCACGTGGAAATCCCTGAATATTATTTTAAGCCTTGGCGAGCAGAAGCATTACTTAAAGTATGCTAACTCTGCAGCTACTCATTAATATGGTCAATATCCAGAGGCATCCTCACCGTGCAAAGGAACTAATGGCAAGAAATGTTTAGTTGCTAAAAAGACAGAGAACGATCATGGGCCAAGAGTTTATGGATTCTTAGGTCTGCTCGTGTCTGGAAGTATACCAATAAACTAAGGCATCTCAATAAAACATTTTTGTTCTAGCAATCAAACTGGTATTATTTCTGATCACAAGGTATGATACCGACAAAAGCTGTGAATTTTTAAACACAAGAAAAACAATACAGTATTATCACATTATAAGCTAATGCAAATATCAGGATCATTAGTGTGAGGGCAAAAGGTAAAGGTGACCAGGACCTCGCTTTATCTTCAATGTCTGCCAGGGACTGGAGATCTATATGCATCAGTGGAGGTCTGTGCAGCCTCTACTTATTCTTTCTCTAATATTGTTGAGCGTTATGATCAGTAGAAGGAACACAAACCACAAAGGAGGAATCTGTGTCACTTGCTCCACAGACCTCTACCACCATACCAATTAGGACAATGAGCCTTGGAAGCCCACTACAAGTAGGTTGTCCCAGACCCAATACGGATTTGGACTGGATTGGGGTAGTTTATTGGTATGGGTATTGAGAAGAGACAACTAAAACAACGCTCCTTTTCGAGCTCTTGAGTTATATTGAGTCTAAGAGAGGTCCTAGGTATTGGCATGGCTAACCCGGCTCAGCTCTTGCCTTTCCATATTCCTACCTTCCCTGAAGGTGAATAAATTAAATGGTAGTTTGACACTGAAATGCTGTTCTAATTTCACTGAAACAGGGATTGGTGTAGCAAACTCAAATTGGACTTGAATGACATACAAAAAATATATAAGTTAATTTTATGTAGCAAATGTATCAAAAAAAAAATATGCTTTAACATTACCCCATACTAATTGAAATGAAAGGTTCATCAATATTCATATACTCTAGGGCCTTCATAAGAGATCTACAATGCTTGCTGCAGTGAAAACTACACCATGATTATATTGAACACATGGGAATATTAAATAATGAAGTAAAACAAAAAAATAACTAAAATACATCTTAAGCCGAATAAATGCCTACTTGCGGAGAAATATATATACAGTATCTATATACATGTAGACAGAAGCATTCACATACATACCTAAACATATGCATAGAGTGATAGAAATAAACATGATATATTGTTTCTGATGACTTTCAGTTTATCTTTGTTGCTCCTTTAATGCAGTGTTTTTGTAAATTTCATATAATTTATTTAGAAACGTTATCCTCCCTGGTTAACATTTTAAAATATTGAAAAGCCTTAACACCAAGGTCAGAAAAAAATAAGCTACACTGCATTATTTCATGTCATAATCAAAATCAATTTTTATAGCATTCTAAAATAGTATAACTACAAGGAACATCGATTGAAAGTTGTCCAGATGAAACAACATCGTCCCTTTTTAGTAATCAAAAATATCGAAAATGGGAACAAAAAAATCTTCAATCAAACACATTTACGAGTTAACAAATCGTTGTGATGTTCTTCAATTTGATAGAAGGTGAAACCCCATAGAGCTATAACTCTTCAGTATTCACAGAGTTGCAAAGACCAGGATAAATCCCGACAAGAAATGTATCCTTCAGGTTTTTAGAGTAAATTCTGTTATTTAAAAAAAAAATTCTGTAAATGTAACTTCTAGTGTCTAGCAAATAAGTTTATGCCCAAAAGATCCTCATATGGTCAGCACAAAATTAGAAAATTTTGAAAGAAGGTAGCAGAGAGGAAAAAATGCATGATTTATTTTAAATATATAAAAATATTAGGAAAATATGGATTGCAGCAATAAAATTAGTTTTTGAGTTTTTCTTCTAAACTGTAAGGTGCAACATCTGTAGAAGAACATCTGTGGAAAAAACCTTACTGGTATAGAATCACTAGTGACTTTTGCGGTAAGAGACAAAATGTTATTAGAACCTCAAAATAAATCATAGCAGATTGTTAAATGTTGTTTTCTGTCCCAAATTATAATGTTTGGCTGAATTACTTTTTATCTAGCAAAAAAAAGGCATGTGTACCCAGTAAGCCAGCTTTGATCTAGAAAAAGAAACCTCAATTATGGTACTTGTCCCCTGTAATATGTAAACCAGAGCTTCTTTGAGATCCTTCCTTTAGTTGAAATTAGAGGCTCTTGTGTTTTTGTGTGGGATTCCGGGATGTAAAAAAGTGGAATAAATAAATGGTACGATCACACGGTGTACACACACTATATTATATATAACATAAAGTGATGCTAAAATCACACACTGGGTTTAACATCTGCATCTCAGTGCCACCTAGAATAAATAGGTTGGCTCTACGTAGAACTGGTTGCCGGACAGAAGATCCGGCTCTGTATTGAGTTGGTTCACCAGTAGATGATGGCCATGGTGACCTTGCGCATAAATAAATAAGCCTATAATGTATAATAGTCCATGTACAAAATAGTTACATATTATCTTATAGGTTCCCTGTCCTGAAGTTCTCTCTCTGCTCCTCACCCACGCTTACAAAGGCTGCAATCAACAATTAATGGGGCAGAAGAGAAGACATGAGGCCAAAAATATAGGATTATAAAGCAACCCAATGTACAGTGCTATGGAATATAATGGCACTATATATATATAACTAAATAATTATTAACTGCTCTGGAAAGCAAAGCATATTTGTATCTATCTGTTGAAAGCAAATATAATGAAAGGCTAAAAGTCTGCATAATTTAACAAAATCTGTAAATTCTAAGACAAGGCCATCTAGATCTTAAATTATATTTGCTTTTGTGAAAAATGTAAAAAAATAAACAAACAAAAAACCTCACCTTGCAGCCAACTGTTGAGAAGTGAATCTGAATTGTTTTTAGGGTGCGCTCCCCTTTCTATATTTTTTCGTATAGTTGCAGGTTCTGGCCAAACCTTAGGGTTGAGTAGCCCTCTTCTGCCACACAGATGCCTCATTAATGGTGTCCAGAGAGGGTTTTAAATTGCATGAGAGTCCCAGTGGGTTAAAAAGCAGAGCAGTCCCACTGATTCATTTCCTTGGTAAGCAATATAGCTGGACTGACCAAACCTGGGGTACTGATGTAGTGGTGGGATTAGCAATATATGTAGTGTAACGGGTGCTGGCATTTATGGGCAGATAGGAGGGGATGCTGGGGATAGAAACCAGCAGTGGAATGAAATATTTGTACGCTCACACATACAGTAAGTGTTCTGTAGCGATGGGAATACAAGAGAACACATACATGGTGCTCACACTTTAGTACCGGACGCCAAGCGGGATGAGTAGCATATACCTTAGACTAAATTGTTGGAGATGCAGAGCAGAGGTAGGGACGTTGCCCAATGTGGCAGGGTGCTGGTACATACTTTAACAGCTTGGGCACTCTTTCCAGGCGCCCCTGGATACACTTGAGTAACTACAGGGGTCGCAGCGGCGGGACCCTTCTGCCCTTTGCTCCAATCTCATCACACTGGTTTAAAGTAGTTTATAAGGGGGCCTTCTGACCTGGACCGGACTGCTCTAGGTCAGAAGGGCCCTTTCTAAACTATTTTGAACCGGCACAGGGAGACAGGAGTGTATCGAGGTCACGATGACCACAAGGTGAAACCAAGGCTGCCTGCACAGTGTGGAAGCAGCCAGAGATAAAGCTGCTGGAGCGGTGAAATGCAAGTGGGTGCGGGAGGTGGGATGTATATTATATATATATATATGTTTGTAGATATGTATGTATGTTAGGATGGATGTGTCTGTGTCAGCATGGATGTGTAATTGTGTGTGTGTGTGTGCGTCAGCATGGATGTGTAATTGTGTGTGAGCATGAATGTGTAAGTGGGTGACATGGAGTATGTGCTAGAATGAACGTGTACATGTGTTAGTGAGTATGAGTCAGTGTGTGTATTTGTATGTGCCAGAGTGTATATTGGAAGGAGAGAGGCAAGGGGCAAACAAGGCACAGAAAAGTTGTTTGGGGACAATGATGGCACGGGACAATGATGGCACAGGCCAGCTGTGAACTTGGGGTCCCCTGGGGCCACAAACGGATGTACAATATTTCTGTCTTTGTACCAGTGGTTTCCGGAAGTCAGTGTATGCCTGTAATCCATGACTGCTGTATGGATATTTTGGTTTGCAGCACCCCTGCTTCTGCCACACCTTTTCTTTTTGGAAACTCTCAATAAAGTGTTATTTACCATTAGCATTTAGTTTGAAGCGTCATATTGAATTGTTTCCTATAAAAAATAAATAATAAAAAGATTACATCTGATAAACCTCAAGAAGATTTGCATCAGATTCATCAAGATTTATTTTTTTAATACTGTATTTGGGGGAATGTGGGGGGCCATTGTGATGACGGCACTGTGATTTTATTGATATATGGATTGGTCTGAATTACAGATTCAATTCAGGTTTCACTTTATTCATGTTTCTCCCCAATTTAATTCTAGGTTGCATTAGGCCCAAAATGTAATATTTTCTGGGCCTGAATAATTTGCTCTGGAACTCACATAGAACCCCATGTTGTTCAGCTAGAGTTGCCATGTTGGTTACCCGGCACATGTAAAGTGCTGCCCTGAAGCATGCGGGATGTATAAATGGCTGAAATGACCACCCTGTGCTCAGTCCTGGTACATCATTATCTTTGGGGAACTTCAGTCATCTGGCATTGCAGTTATTTTAATTGATCACAATTGTAGAAACCTATTATCTCATCTTAAACAAATAAAAACACATTCTCTGAATGGAAATGTAACCCAGATAAATACTTCCGACAACAGATTCTAAAAATAGGAGGGCATGATGAGCATGTTACAATGTCTACATGTATTGTGCCCGTCCAGGAGGGGGGGTACATCAAACTACTACAAAAATAAGCACAGTACCTATGCTGCTCCCCCCCAAACAAAAAAAAACAACAAATCATCAGACAATAAAATATATAGCCATCTTAGTTTAAAACAGCTTCTTAATAACACATTTTACAACAAAGAATCACTGAAACAATGTGTCGTTTAATTATTTATTGTGAATTCCTGCAAATTACAGATGGCATTTTTCTTAAATCAAAGGAACAGTCAATCAAGTTCTTAAAAACGTAGCTTCAAATTTGCCACAGCAATTGTATTCTGGTAAATCAGCAAGCAGGAAAAGCCAATCAAGTTCTTGAAAACGTGGCTTCCAATTTGCCACTGCAATTTTATTCTGTTAAATCAGCAAGCAGGATTCATAGGTAGGAACCATGTATTTTATATTTATGAAGGCATCTTCTCCTCCATGGCGTTCAAAAGCTTCCAGCGTCTCTTGGATCAGGTCCCCGATGTTTTCTCGTTTTTGCTGGCTGTAGTCAATCCCATCTCCTGAATTAATATTCATGTTCTTGAAGATGTTGAGAATTGGGAGAATCTGGCGATAATAGGGCACAAGTGCTTCACCCACTCTGTCAGCTGAAACAACCAGGTGCTGGAGAACCTTCAGAGTAGTACAGATAACTTTGCGATTCCGAATACTGAGGGCATTCTTTATGGGTATAATAAGCTGTGGAATGACAGGCAGGATCTTTGGGCCTCCATGTTCTAGCATGTCATGGACTCCTTGACGAGCGAAAAACTCATAAGGATGGGCTGTCTCGCAAAGTCCATCGAAGAACAGAGGCAGGTAGTGATGATAATCCAATGTCTCAATCTCAACCTTCCACGCTATTTTATTCCCCTTTGTATCATGCTCAAGGGCAATAGGAAAGTCTCCGCGCTCATAAAACTTACGGAAAGCTGAGGGCTTCGCAGGCCTTTCCTTGAACGCTCCTGCTGCTGGAGGAGCTTTAACCACAGAGTTCTTCATCATGGCCTTGACTGTGAAAGCTTCAGAGCGAAAAGCGGCCTTGTTCTTGCCAGCTGCAGCATCCGATGCTTTTCTGTTTCCCTTGTCTTTCTCAGTCACCATTTTCAGTCCAAAATGACAGCCTTAGATGGCCGAAACGGCTTGAAGTGTCTGTGCAAAAGCTTAGACACAGAGCACAACCTCTTTGAACTGTGCAGGAGCACTGATGCTGTGCTGGTCAACCCTCTTGTTTATGTCATGTTGTCCAGGAAACAGCAGAGCACAATAGGCTCTGTTGCTAAGCAATGCATAAACACTGATTACATTAGGAGAGCAATACAGAAAAGTGGACGGGTTTCTGAATGAATTCAACACACATTTAATGTAATGACAACACTCCTTTACCCAAATAGTCAGTGATCAACATAAATATAATCTGAAGTTTCACGTATATATGGAATAATAAATGTGAAATTAGCCTTGGTCAAAAGTAATCACCAAGGGGCCACAATTTACCTCTATGAAAGTCCTTGTTTTAAATGCACGTCATCTATCACAACATCAGTGTCTGAAATTGTCATGATCTTA
>VKOC01023655.1:0-45952 GCA_009364415.1 Spea multiplicata
TTTATATGTTTCCATATGTAAACAGTAAGCTGATTATTAGTTACCTAAATCTAACAGCAAAATTGTAAAAAATGACCAACCATTCCTTGAGGTAATAAAAGGAGGGGACCCCCTTCATTGAAAGGATTAATCCGAACATCCCCCAAAAATTTCACTAACCACAAGTTATTGGTAGTTTATGCTATTACTTGCATCAAAAGGCTGATAGTGCCACCTACAGGCGAAAAGGTGCGACTGCTATTAAAGGATTGAATTGATGATCTTTATCCAAATCTGAATTGCTCACGTGAACCAAGTCAAGTTACAGTCTTGTCTAGGAGCCACAGTGGCTCAAACCAGCAGACTTGAGCATGGTAAGTAAATCACCTATTCATTATACCACCAGTTGGCTTCCGGGTTGTTGGTTCTTTCGGTCTATCCATGGACATATTATCATACCTGGGAACTCCTGGGCTCCGGCTACCTGCAGTCTACCCTTGCGCAATGAGCCAGGACTGCCCACTGATGTTAGTGGAAGGTCTTGCTGATTTTAGTGAGTGGTCCCGTTGATGTCATTGTCATGTTATTGCATGAATTTTTGTTATTTTTTTATGTTTTTATTTAGAAATACATGATACATCAGTATTTTTTGTGATGTATATTTTTAGTTTTAGTCAAATGTAATGAAAATAAAATGATACTCCAGCTTGGGAATCCCCGCGGTTGCTGTGAAAATACAAACCTTTTTCAAAGGAATAACTTTCCTACAAAAGTGGGTAAACTGGGCAACCGCTGTGGGAAAGTTCCAACTTTCCGGTGCGATGCAAAGAGTGCAAACGTTTTAAACATTTGCTTATTCTGCCCGGGTTCTTAGCCAGAGTTGCTACCAATATTTCCTAATAAACTCCTAGTTCTGAACAAAATCAGCCTTTGCTGGGAAAATCATAAAGGTAAACACACATACACACACATAGAACCACTCTTATCACATCTAAATTCCGTCATTTAATTGTGATGTTTTTTATGGTATTGCATATGAATATTTTATTCATTTACATTTTCCAAGCATTTGTGTCTGGAAATATATCAGAAAGGAGAAAAATTAATTTACAAAAAGTTGTAATACTTATGCTGAAAAGATACATTTTATATAGATAACAACTTTTTTCCAACCAGAAACAGCCACATATGTAAAAGAATTAACCTTAATGGGTTCTCATATGGATCCAACATGATGGGGAGAGTAGTGCGTAAAAAAAAGTAAAGTTATGAGTTCATCTAAAAATGTAGTATCTTGAGGGCATACTTTCAGCTTCTCCCTCTCCAGTAAAGCTTGCACTCACATCTCACATCAAGAACAACTTGAGGCCAGCTGGAACTAAAATTGGCCACAGCGTTTAGTTACCAAAGTTTCTTTATTAATAACCAAATAAACACACAAATATCAAATAGTCTATCATATAATTAACATTGTTATATTTTAGTAACTCTAACTTGGCAGAATTATAAGGTCCCATCTAAACAGTCTAAGTACACGAACTTATGAGGCCTCAACAAACAGATCCCCGCCACCACATCCAAACACAGAGGGTTGAGTTACCTGGCCCTCATCTCCCATAAATCTAACATCTACCATCTCACTAAAACTTGGCAATTCACCCTTTTAGGTTGGCCATCCAACCAAGCTTCTAACCGCGACCCTCCTGCCACAGCATAGGAAAGAGTAACCAAATACTAAGGGTGGGCAGATATCTTCTTCCCGCGGGTAAGTGGTTAAAAAGGAAGCAAAAACCTTTTAAAGAGTCCAGTCTTGTTTTTTTTTTATTTTGACGGGCGTTCTTTCCCGCTCAACACCTCACAAGACCTCCCCCACATACACCTCCATTGTAAGGATCAACCAGATGGCACAGAAGTCCTAAAATCTTGAGCTCGATACTATGTGAAGAAATGAAAGAAGGGGGAGCACTTCCTCTAGAGCTGCTAGGATCATGTAACCCCTTCAGTTTAGGACTCTTAGTTGTAGACCCTCCACTAGGTTAGCACCCTAAGTCATGTATTAAGGAAAGTCTTCAGAGGTTGGGCAGACTGGATGGACCAAATGGTTCTTCTCTGCCGTCACTGTTTCTATGTAAGCCATGGCGTTCTAGTTTTCTTTTAATCATGCTTTTCGTGAGTCATCCATTCCAGAAGCTTACAAAGGGAGATGTTTCTCTTAAACTGGGTGTCACAGAGCAAACATCAGAGAAGGAATCTGTACAGGTTGGGAATTCCCATTAACCCAGAATACTAACAACAAATCAATAAACCCATTTATCTCGATTATCCGAATTCACAATTCCTTCCAAAAAGTCACGTCTATTCCAGGAAAATCCCTTATCCCAATCCAATTTATTTCTCAAAACGCTGTTCTAACACCAAGCTACAATATTTAACCCATCTGCTATTAAAAAATAATTAAAGTTCAAAGTAAACACGATTACAACAAACATGTTCTATTGTAGAGACTCAACAACGTTGGCCACCCAATGATTCTAATAATAGTCTTTGATTTGTTTGAATTAAGTCCCATGTATTCGAGCAGGGATTTCATCTTTGATATATATATATATTTGATATATGTAGAAACTCTGCAAGTCAGAGAGGTCTTAGGTTAGCCCATAGCGATCATGTTGTTGACATCCCAACAAATAAATTAAACTGTGGGGTTGAGTTAGGACCAAGTATAATTCCCATAATAATCCGTCCCATGAATCCATAGGTTAAGCACAAGTATTTTAATAATTAGGTTCAGGACATGATTCTATCATTTATGTTCAACAGAAGTAAAGAATCATCTAGGTTAAGGGTAAATTAATATTGCCTTATGGTAACGTTTGTGCTGCTGCATGAGCTATTTTACCAGGGTACCGACGCATTTCACGTATTGTTGATTTCATATATTTCAAGCTCTTGAATATATTTTATATCTCTTCCTTTGATCTCACACAGTATACAAACTGCCCTACTTATGATGATGGTCGCCCCTTGGACCTTATTCTTTCTTAAAGGCTCGCATTATAAATCTATATTAGAAAATATAGGCATCAACTTGACTGTGCTTGTCTCCTCTGTGACAATGCTCTCTCCTGGTAGACATCCTACCATTCCAAACACACCTTCAGCTTCTCCCTCTCCAGTAAAGCTTGCACTCACATCTCAGTTGATGTACCCCAAGGCTCATCTCTAGGACCCCCTTCTGTTCTCGCGTTACAATACCACACTTTGCAAACTAATGTAATGGATTTTAATACCACCTGTATGCTGATGGCACCCAGATCCACCTATCCTCTCCCGATCTCTCTCCCTCTGTGTTAGATTGTGTAACCAACTGCCTCACCTTTGTCTCTACCTGAATGTCTGCGCCTTTCCTAAAACACAATCTATCCAAAACAATCTATCTTCCCTCCCTCAAATACCGATATTCCCGCATCAGTTTCCCTCAATGTCAATGGTGCAATAATCTCCCCTTTCACCATCTTAAAATCATTGCCTGCACTAAGGCTCTTGTCCATGTCCTTATTATCTCCCGCCTTGATTATTGTAACTCTGTCTTAGCTGGTCTGCTGCCAGACTTATCTTCCTCTCCCATCGGTTTACTAACACCTCTCCCCTCTGTCAATCTCTTCACTGGCTGCCTGTGCGCTTCAGGATTAATTTCAATGCTCTTGACGGTAACTTCCCTACTTACATCTCTTCACTCATCTCTAAATACCCTCCTAACTGGTCTCTCCACTTATTGGTCCTTTCTAGCTTTCAAGCGCGCTTACAAGATTTCTCAAGGGTTGCCCTTATCCTCTGGAATTCCTCTCCCGGTCTGTCAGTCTTTCCCCCAGCCTCCGGTCCTCAAAAAAATCCCTCAAGACCCACTTCTTTAAGGACCCACACATTAACCCCCTTTCTCCCATATTCCTTTAGCTCACTTATACTAGTGTGGCTGGCCCATCCCTAACAGTAGCACGTTTACTTGTTATGTTATATACTATTAGTTATTTCCTGTTAACCAATAGTAAAGCTCTACAGAATATGATGGCGATATATAAAACTGCAAATAACAAATATAATAAACGATAAATAATTTTATTAAAAACAATATGAATATTATAAGTAAAGGAGTAAACCCAAAAGATCCAAACAATGTTTATTTTACATAAAAGGTACGGCGGCCTATCCCAACAGTCATATGTTCAGTAGGTTTTTTCTGGTATAATAAGCAAACAATTCTTACATGTGCCATTTTATTCATTCCACTGAAAATTTAATCACATAAAAAAAAAAAACTAAAAAACCCAACTTTGTTTAGTTTCTATGGTAACAATCTATCAGTGGCTGTTTTTGTGTCACGTGACCTTTAAGGGTTCCCAGGAAAATTAAAGACTAATGTAAATGTTTACGTGATTAATTAAAGAATTAATTCTGGGAAAGAAATCTGTGCATTTAATGGCACTAGGAATGATGTCTCTAATATGCATTTACTTGCAAAATGTTACATTCAATTTGGATGAGAACTCCTTTTATACAGAAAAATAAACAAAATCTACCGGTATATGTATAAAACATGTGTTCATAAGGAAAAAAATACCTATGTTATAGTAACTGTAAATGCTTATAGCATATGAAGACAAATATCCATTGAGAAACGCAATATACAATATAAAATCCTCAAAATGACACTGAGCATGGTAAGGTAACTTTAGTACAAAATATGATGTAGTCATGGAAACAACTTTCCTCCAAAAATGTTATGTTCTTAACATTTCCCTTTTCGCCTAAATCTATTTTCGTAATTAAATTACTAAACCATTTCCATGTTAGAATGGGCCCAAAACACTATACCCCTCTTTCTACTGCATATGGGCCAGTAACTACCCCAGGGTGAGACCTTTTAGGAGCTTTCAGCTCATCTCATAGATGTTTAAAAAAATATGCTGTTCCAACTACACAAAATGTCAAGTATTTTAAGCAAATAAACTTAGTAACAAAATAATTTAGGAATTTTTACTCTTTACTGTAACATTTTTCTTTCTTTTTGTTTTCTTGTCTTCTGATAGTTTCATCACATGAGAACCTTTACGAAGTAATATTATTTGCCTGCCTTTGTGTTCCCGGCAGAAATTATGAAGAATGGGAACATTTTACTTGATTAAATAATTTTAAATATTTCTGGGAACTTAACTTTACTAAGGATGCCACCTCCACAGCATCATTTAGTTACAAACGTTTTACAGAAGATGGAACAGAACATTTCAAGATATTCCCAACCTAGTTACCTGTGCTCAGGCCGGGGTCTAGGACTCTAGGTTTTGTTCGAAAGACCAAAAAAATAAATAAACTACCCGAAAAAATCAGTGCTGACCTCCTACCTAGTGACCATGAGACTGGAGAAATACCTAGAGGTCTAAATTCACATTATTGGAATTTGTAGCTATGCTGGTTGGCCAATGTGAGTCCCTACTGGGGTTCTTGTACTAGAATACTCATCACTCTTGGCCAGAGGGATGGCTGCCTATCTGTTGCCTTTTAGTATTTAGCTAAAACCATCAGTGGACCTACAATCCCATCAATCTTATTGACTGGAGTTGCAAGAATGGTCACAGATTTGCTTAAATATCACTCTGAATTGCAGAAATGCAGCTAGCGTGCTACAAGTGGCCCATCATTTGAGGAAACAGAAATACATATAAAAAAAAACCCCAGAAGTAAACAGCATACATTATACTTCATTTAAATAATAAATTATAAAAAGTAACTTAGTAACTCACATTATTAAAAGAACATAAGCCAGTTTTTCACTTTCAGTATGACATAGAACACCACCATGCTTTATGTCAAAGAACATTTGTGTTAATCAACAGGACATTAAAATATTTAAAATGGACCGGCCACATCTCAAAATAAAATATGAGAGTGCATATGAAGAGATCACATAGCTGCCTATGCTCACCTAGACTATCAAAGCCAGCCCTTACACGGGTCCCGATGGGTCCATGAGGTCCAGGCGTCACTTTGATAGTGGTGGCAATTTGCAAGACATGTTCTTTCCGTGTGTTTGTAGGTATGAGCATGCATGTGTAAATTCTGGTGTGTGAGCGTATATCTGAGCATGGATGTGGATATGGATGTGTTTGTCTATGAGCGTGTACGCGTGTTTGTGTGTGAGCATGGATGTGTATGTGCGTGTATGCATCGATGTGCATGTGTAAGTGTGTGTGAGCATAAATGTGTATGTGTACGTGTGTGTGAGATGGAGTATGTGTTAACATGAATGTGCAGGTGTATCTGTGTCTTAGTGAGTATGTGTAGGTGTGTTTGTGTGAGTTTGTAAGGGGCTGTTGGGGGGGCTGCCAAATATAGGGCCCGCTCCTGGTGCCAAATACTTCCCTTATTGGGTTCTACTGATCAACAGAACCCTCTACTATCATCAGGGTGAATAGCCAGTCAGTTAGGATGTTTTTTTATTGTACTTGGGGGCTCCTAAAGACCCTTCTTCCCGTCTCCACATATTTTTAGATGATTAAGTGTCGTAAAACTGGATGACCTTATCGGCAGTAAAGTGCATGCGACTTTTTACAGTCAGTGTTCAGTCCTTCCTTAATGTCGGCCCATGTACTCGTTCATGAGCTCTGTAAGTACACTTCTAACTTAGAAAAAAAGTACTTATGTTTTACAAAAATCATTCAATTCATTTATACATGTCATCCATTTATAAAATGGAATCACGTTTGCCAAAACATCTTTAATAGCTGAATTTTGTTCGGTTTGCTTCATTCCTACTACCTAGCTTAAGGCTCACCATAAGAGTAATATAAATTAAATAGGTGACCAAGTAATTTTCCCTTATACATCTTCATCATTTTTTCTCCTCAGACAACATGCAGAGCAGAGTTAAATCTAAAAAGTCTTAGTGTAAAAGAGGACGTTTGTGGTCAAACAGTCTTCAGAGGTCAAGAACTGTGGGTGCTGCGATTCATGAATGGCTTCTGTTCCTCTCTGAGAAAAAGAAAGAATGATTAGCACAGACAGAATATCTATTACAGTATGTTTATATTCATAAGACAAGGAGATTTTACATATAGTATATAGGGTTCAAGGAAGAGAGATTTGGGCTCTCGATTCAGTATGAAGGGGCTGCTCTACTGTACATAGAACATCAATAAATTGCCCATGTCCAGGGTCCCGGGCAGTGTGGATTGGGCAGGAGAAATTCAACATCGGAGGGGGAAAGCTTATGAAGATAAACTGTGGGAGGTTTATAAAAGATGGAGCGTCAATGTCTACGACATCCTTGGATAAATCTGCCACGAGGATTACTTCCATCCCCTCGGTTTTTCTTCTTTGTTTCAGGTCAATGAGTGCTGGCTGAAGGATCCCTGAGTCCTGTACTTAGCTAATAGTGTGCAAAAGTCTTAGGCAGGTGCGCAAAAGTGATGTAAAGCAAGGATGGTTTCCAAAATAGACATGCTAATAATTCATTATTTAACAAAATGCAAATAATTATTTGATGTGACCACCCCTTTCCTTCAGAACAGCATCAGTGGATTAATGGATTAACTAATGGGCTACCCGTAAGTCTTTTCCCTTCCGACCTTTGATAAGGCTGCATGAACCACTCGACAACAATCGGCAACGGCAGTGGAGAGATAACAGTGGGAGGGATAATAATGCAGATTCAGAGAACTGGAAGCTAAGATGGCTGCCCCATTGTACATGTAAAATGGATTTATAATATACACATTTGGCATATTTTAAATTCTGAACGCTAGACTTATGCAAATGGACCTAAATCGATTTGGACAAATGTTTTGTTTTATTTTGTTGGTTTTTTTTTTTGGTTTGGATGAAATTTGGAAGGCTTTTTTCATTAGGAAAATACATTTGTTGTCACTCACCCTCATTAGCTTTCTCACACTCTCTCAAGCTCTCTCATGCTCTCTTTCACCCTTGTTTGCTTCTCTTCTCTTCCGCTTCTCCGCGATCCAGGCCTTCCGAACACATTTATACATTTTTTTGAGCCCCCATGAACCCCCTCACCCCCTGTGGAAGCGCACCGAGGGTTCAGTAAGGCAGACTCGTGGATAAAGAGAGGAGCATAAATGCTTCTTTTTGTCTGTTAGTCTGTTTTCATTATTCTGGCCTTTAGGAGTGCATCGGGGGGGGAAAAGTCACTGGGACAAGCTCTCCTCCAATCAGGAGAGGCTCCACCCATTTGCAGAAGTGCACCAGGAGGCCTAGTTCAGGGAGAAGCTGAAAAAGAAAGAAAACAGGGAGAAGTGGGTGAGGACAGAAGATGCAAGAGAAGAAGCAAAGCTGCGGGAAAGGAGAAAGGGACACAGAAGCGGTCGTCGGAGAAGGCAGTGAGAGATTAAGAGAGAGTGTGAGAGGGTGTGAACGAGAGTGGTAGAGTGTGAGTGACAACACAAACAAACAACAAAATGCACAAAAATTTGGGGTTCTCTGCTTCGTGACTTAAGTATGAATTTACCAAATTGTTAAATTCTGTTAAAATTTTAATTCTTACCAATCCGAATGCACGAGTCTAGTAAACACTATTTTTTGACTACTTACAGTTGCTCTGCTGTGTCGCTTGTTGTTAAGCTTAGAGGTAACTCATTTTCCGTTGGGTGATTTGGGCCTATTGACGCTATATGAAGAACAGAATTCTATTATAATAATAACTAAACAGTAACAATACAGATTTACAGACAGAAGCTTTGTTAGATAAATTAATATTTACTTGAGCTTTTACACTCGTTTGAGTAGAGTCCTTGTCACCTTGTTTCTGTGTCCACATTGATGCTTTACTTGTTATGCCCTGTTTACCCATTGTACAGCAATATAATGGAATATAATGGAGCTGTACAAGTAATAATAAATTCTCCACTATCCTTCCAGGTTTTTATTTTTTTAAAGGTATTGAAATTAACTCAAAGTTGGTAGAAAATGGGAAATGAATGAGAGGCAGCGTTACTTAAAAGGCATTAATTCACACAAATTCTAATTCTTGTTTTGCAATTGAGATCTCCCCTCATAACCCTTTACCCTTAGAGGCAACATCAACTATGCTTTGTCTCGTAAAAATTCAATTTTTTTCATGAGCTGGTCGCAAAATCAAATGGAAACGTAACGTTTCTTGGAAGAAATCCTTTTACCAATAAAAATACTTCTTAATTAAAATTATTATTTTAATGACTTTAAAATGAAATTCCATGTGCTTTCACACCGAATTCCATAAATCAAATTATTCATTGACAACTATAACTAATCGAAAGGCATTTGTTTTGTAAATTATAAAATGACAAACTTAGGCTTCCTTAAAAAAAAAAAAAAATGAAGCTCACCTCGTTTGACTGGAAATATGGAAGGCAGTTGTTCCGCATTAAAGTATGTATTTGGCAATATATATGTATATGTTTTAAATTAATATATAGTAACGTACTATTATATTATTTTTTTTTATTAAAATATATATATAATTATATATGTGTGTGTGTGTGTGCTAGATTTAAATCAACCAATTATATTGTTAAGATAATAAACAAGAGAGACTAGATGAGCCAAGTGGGTCTTATGTGACATTGAATCCTGTATTTCAACGTTACATTTTTATCCAATCTTTTGCAGTTTGCGGTGCACTAGCTTTCTGTACCTTCGCATGCGTTCAATGCATGTTTTATGCAATACAAACTTAATAGCGATACACACACACTATGAAACAAAGTAATTTACCTGAACTCACACATCGTCTTGATGCAAATTTCCAAACTGTGATTACGATGACAACAAGTACGATTCCCACAGCAACACCAATGCCGATGTACGTGAGATCATGAGAAATTTGCTCAATAGGAAGATTTTCTACTGCAGAATGGAGAGAAAAGATTGTTTATATTCATTGAATAGAATATTAAAGTTATTTAACAGGGCTATGATCACTCCTCCTGTTGCGCCTTTCACTATTATTTACAAGACATTATAGTGTTTAAAATGAATAATAAGGCCTTGCTGTGTTTTCTGGACTGGTGATGGCAGGCGCTTCTGCCACTTTAAGGCCAGTGGTCGTCTGATGACATAGGTGCGGCTGACGGCTGGACATGCATAACTTCATATCACATTTTTATGCTCACGTAGCATGCAGCTGGCCATTTGGCTAGTGCCTAGCGGGCCACTGGCGGACATCCTTACCTGATCTGCCACTCCAGCATCCAATGTCCCGTTGGAGTGGCAGATCAGGTAAGGATGGGGCACTGTCAGCCAGTGGCCCACTAGGCATTAACCAAATGGCTAGCCTGGGCCTGCTGCCAGAAGTGTGCCAAATGTGGTGTCAGACACCGGCACTAGGTTCATGGTCTTGTACTATCCAAATGCATTTTGCCCTAGTGACATCGTTCAGGATTGAACCCGACCAGCATTCATCCACGTACATGGAACGATATTCCGCCACCAGCCTTAAAGGTGTGAAGTCAAGTAGATCTGATGGGTGCTTCACACGGGAAAACTCTGCAGAGCAAGGGTCTATAAGAATGCCATTAAAGAAATAGATATGCTGAACATATCATATGGAACGTTCTTTTAATGCGATTGCTACAGTGGTTTTGCGGAAATGTTATATTAGTAACTTTTTACGAGACCTTACTCACCTATTTTCAGGAGATTTGATGTTAAATTGTGGACAGATTGGAGCTCACAGCTGATGGTTGCATTGCCTTCGATTTGCAAAGTGATTGCACTGGAAATATTAAAGTCCTTAGCATTTTCATTCTGTATAATGGTGACGTTCCCCGGGATGATATGTGTTCCAGAGTTGTTGAAAACTTTCCAGATAATTCCTTGGGGTTTTGGGAAACATTGCATTGACTTACATTCCAGTTCTAGAATAGTCACACTCTCCACTGACTGGTTCCAGATAAGGTAGAGCTCTGGATTGTGAATCTCTAAAATAGAAAGAAAAGTATTGCTTATATAAAAAAAAAAAAACATTTTTAGGACTATTTCATTATGTAATCACTTTTAATTCACAAAACTCATCTATGACTTAACGTCTCGGCCAAAAGATATTCCAAAACTGAAATATTACAAAGTGGACCAACTGTAATAATAAAAAAAAGAATTTATAAGCTAAATTATCATATGTTTTATAGTTTATAAATCACCAAATCATATACAATTTCATTTGCACTTAAAATTAAATGGAGCGATTTCCTTTCCCTAATTGGTTGCTTTAAACAGCCTATCAGTGGCAAGAATAGTTGGAATATGAAGGAGGAGGGCTGCTGCTGCAGTAGGGCTGCCTCTTCTTTGTCAAGTAAGTGCTTTATTTTTATTAATTTTCATTTTTATAAAACATGAAATAGCGTTCCCTGGTATAGTACATCATATATATTTATTTATCTTTTTGAATCTATTTTTTTTTCTAAAAATGGAATCATAAATGCTTACCAAATACATTCAGCTGGAATATAGAATGAGCCCAGTTATTATTACGGGAGACGTGACAAGAGTAGATCCCTTGATCATCTAACGTAACATTATAAATATGCAGATCCCAGTTTGGTTGCAGCTCCATGGTGCGGTCGCTGTGTTTGTTATGAATGTATTCTGTTATCCGTTTACCCTTACTTATTTCAAAAATAACCTCTATTGTGTCTTTGTCGATGTCTTTTTGCCAGTAGTAGATCAAATCTTTGTCATTGAGGCTGTTAAGTAGACTGATGTTGCACTTGAGCACTGCCGTCCCTGATACAAACGCTGTGCCCTCCGAAATCAGCTCTGAATTACCTAAAAAAAGAAAGAATAAGCCCCTGTGAAAAGGAAAGGTAGCAGAACCGTGTAAACATGAAATATTTCACTAGGAAAACTAGGCATATGAGCAAAGCTACAGGCCACAGGTGGCAAAGGGGGGCTTAATATCTATCAAGACTCAAGATTCTATATTATATCTAACCTGGTGAAAACCTAAAGTATCCCATAACACTTCATAAATTTCATTTGAGCGCAAAAGAGGTGCTAGTAGTCTTCCCACCGTACAGCGCTACAGAATTTGATGGCGCTATATAAAACAATAAATAATAATAATAAGCGTAGCGGTGTTACAAATGCTGAGATTTTTTTTAATTTAACTATGTAATATCTAATGTTATTTATGCGTTTTATATATATAATATATATATATATATATATATATACTGTATATCAAAACAATTTAAGAGTCTACTTACATAGGTGTAGGATCATGAGCAACATTAAAATCTTATCCAGTTTCATTTTGATTGGCCTGGAATTAAAAGCAATTAAAAAGACAATGATTGGGTTAATTATCAAAACTAATATATTTGTTATTAGTGACAATTTATTTGAAGGTTTGAGCATTTTGTTTTTACTGATCTTTATATATATATATATATATAGAGAGAGAGAGAGAGAGAGAGAGAGAAAAGGTTTACACTTGAGAACGGGAGAAAAGCTCCTGAAAGCTTGTCATTCCAAAACTCTGTTAGTCCAATAAAATAGGTATCATCACAAGATACTTATTTTATCTGTTATTTGATATATATACATACACAATGCTGCGTAGACAAGTTAGGCTAGATCTCCCCGGCCTTTTATGAGTTAATGAGATAGCTGATGGTTTGTATGCTAACTTCTGCAATGCTGTCGTGTTGGGAATACCTTAATGTGTTATGAAATTTAGCAAATGTTGATGCTTAACATGGAACCTTCTATTAATACATTATATTGTGAAACTCCTCTTTCTCAGCGCCAAAACCGCTTCCCCACAACACAAAGTTTCACAAACAATGATGTCTCCCCTCGTAATACGCGGGGGGGGGGGGCATGACTAGAGGCAATGTTTTTGTACCCACAAAGCTGAATGAAAAACAGCTTATAAATATCCCCACGTAAGCACTGACGGACAAGACGGTATTAACGCTTGGGATGCTTCTACCTACGCAAAGTATCTCAGCTTTTGTCACTGCAGGGCCTCCTAATACATAAATTCTGAGCCCGGCATTTTGCTTACAAGCGGGTAGGCATGCAGCTTCCGCTCGTGCTGATAACATGTGACTACAAGCGGAGCTTCTAACTGGCTGAACGGCACCGATCCTGATCCAGACATATCTGTGTATCCTGTATTTCAATATTAAATTATATCACTTGTCACAACACAGGTAACACCAAACTAAGAGGTTGATTTTAAAACAATCTTTCTGAATCAGTCAGAAAGCCTGGATTCTATTTAGAATTCTTGATGATTCTGCTCAAAAATTTTATTTAAAATAGTGAAATATTATTAAGATCACATTCTTGTTTCTCATTAGGTAATCCAGGTTTATGCCCAGGTCAAGATGTGATTTTAACCAATATTTCAAAAGGGTAAGAAAATACATTTTTGTTTTATGTGGTTGTGGCTATTTGTGTGGCTATTTTGAATTAAGAAAAAAGCATTAAAAAAAGAAGAGAAAACGTATCTTAAACAATATTATTTCTAAATTATTTTGTATCTGGGAAACTCTGAGGGCTGGAGCTCTCCCGCTCCTGCTCCTTATAGCAGGCAAGAAGGAGTAGTGGAGTTAACCATACAAAGGAGTGGAATTAGCGGTACAGAGGGGTAGAAATATTCCCAAATAGACTTGAAAGGAAATAGAATGGAGTGGTTGTGATAAAAATGTAACCCCGTCCAGAGATTAAACACACTGACTCAGGGGCCCGGTAATGGCCTCTGATTTCCAGAGAGTTTCCAGGAATTTTATGAGCTCATATCGATAAAACAGTATTTTCTCATAGGAATGAAATATATCAGGAGAGGAGAGAGACTTGGGGGCTAAGAAAGAGGAAAGAAGTATTTCCGTGATCGTATACTCTGAATGTAAAAATCTTATCCGTTATACCAATAGCTGTAATATTTTTAGAATCTTGTCTTTTCACTCACAGTTTCCACTTCCCCAATTCACACAACCTTTAAACATTTCCAAAAGCCCCACCGAAAGTGAACGATTTTGCCTTGGAAATAAACAGTCATTTCATTGGGACGATGCAAGGTATCGAAATCTATTCTACAGTCAAGTGAAAAAGAAAGTACACTGTCTTTGGATTCTATGGTTTTAAGCATCTGGACATAATTACAACCATCTTTTCCTTAGTAGGTCTAAAAAATAGGTAAAAAACAGATGTGCGGATGAACAACAGCACATGACCTATTACACCATGTCATCATTGGTTTGACAAAATAATAATAATAGAGCCAAAATGGAGAAGCCGTGTATGTAAAACTGAGTACTTATGATTCAATAGCTTGTAGAACCACCTTTAGCAGCAATAACTTGATGTAACGTAGTTTTCTCTATGACTGTATCAGTCTCTCATATTGTTGTGGAGGAATTTTGTCCCACTCCTCTTTCCAACGTTGTTATAGATCATTGAGGTTTGTTGGCATTTGTTTATACACAACTCTCTTAAGGTCCCACACCTTATTGGTTTGAGGTCTGGACTTTGATTGGGCCATTGCAACGCCTTGAGTAGTCGTGTGGTTTGTTCAGATGCAGCTTTGCAAACCTAAGCCTAAATCTTAAGATGCTAACTTTATAACAAGTTACCATGTTATGTGCTAACGCTCATGACAGTACAATTAGAAAAAAATGTTCTTATGCTTAAAACCATAGAATTCAAAGAAGGTGGACTTTCTTTTTCAAACAACACTAACTCACAAGCGTTCCTGTTTAGGTGAGTGAGTACCTTTTCCAGGAGCTTAGAATGTTTGCTGGGTATGAGGTTATCACAGTGTTCTACAGCCCTACAATTCAACAAAAATGTTGTGGATGGTTTTATAAATGGAGCTATTGTTTTGGTAAAGCCCTGTCCCTATGCACACCTTTAAACACACACACCACATCAAGTGTCACAACCCATGTCAGTGTTGGGAACAGGGACGGGCACAGACATGTTTAAAACCAACTGGATGACACCACCAATTTCTTTCATTTAAAACAATCCTTAATTGTTTTTGGTAAAAATGTATTAGTTAAGCGTGTATAATATGTAATAGAATTACTTTGTTCCCTAGACAAATAGAATTACTTTGTTCCCTGGACAAATATTTTGTTTCGTTTTTGCTTACTCCTTTCTGGACAATGGATTTTGCCACCTGACTTTTCAGTTTGGACGTAAATCAGAGGGCTTTTCTTAATTCGGAAACTAAATTTGTTGCAGAAAAATACGTTTCTCTCTCTATCCCTCACCCCTGTCGGTTTTAGGAACCAGCCAAAGAGCCAAAGAGTCAAAGAGTCCAGGGCAGAAAGGAATGCATATAACTCCGTCAGTAAATAACTCATGGCATGTCACTCACCACAGTTCTTCAAGCCTGAATTGTCTTGCAAGTAGACAGGCACTTAGATGATCAGGTGTAGTCGGGTGATGTTTGGTACTGAGCGTAATAGACGGATCCAGAGTCCTGCACAGGTAAACTGCAGGCTGGCGTCACAAATGCGTGACACAGCTTAGGCAGTCAGGCAAGTCATGTACACCGGCAGGGCAACACAGGATCAGAATCACTAGGCAGAATAGTCAGGTGAGCAAAAGGTCAATAATTGCTCACTTCTTCATCTTCCCTTCTGATCTCTCTGTGCAGTCTGCATGCTGATAATGGAGTATGGGGGAGAGTGTGCAGCTGCAGAGAAATGAAAAAAGACAGGAGAGGGGGCATGTGGGGTATGTAGTGCCTGCCAGAAGATACACCCAGACCCTTACACTAACACACGCAGAAATTTATACTTATATCCTCATCCAGAGACTCGCACTAACACACACAGCCAGACACTCACACTAACATGCACACATACTAACATACCCAGACACACAAATAGTCACAAACATTTACACACATTAAAAGACACACGCTAACGTACCCTTGCGCCCTAAGTTACTCAGACACTCATGCTAACACATATCCACCCAGACAACACACCCAAACACATTAACGCATACACTGACAGCTGAACAGACACTAATGCACACTAACATATGCAGACACACATTAATATACCCATACACACAAACACACACAGCTGCATGCACAGATACACACACATGAGCAGACACAGACTAAACTACCCAAGCAAACACACAGATATCGAGAAACACAAACATACCCAAACACACACACTGTGTCACACACTAACATACCCAGACACTCACACTAACACAGAAACTAGCATATCCACATTCACAAGTCACCTCACTAACATACCCAGACACCCACATATTATACCCAGACACCCACACTTATGCATTAGTACTTGGAATTGGTGGAATAATAATGTCATCTTCTTTTTGGGTGGGGGAAATTGCCCCGTTGCCCCAGGATCTGCGCATACTCGAAAAGTGGCAATAAAGGCATCTTTACTGTGCTTTCCAAACTCTCTTCCCTCCTTTTTCCTCTCCTTTTAGTGTCTCTTCTGCCTATCTTTTTGCAGTCTCTTTCCCCTTTGCTCTCACTTTCTGTCTCTTTGATTCTTGCACGGTTTCTTTTGCTGTATCTATTTTTCTGCACCTGACTCTCCTTTTCTCTCTTTTCTTTTTTTTCTGTGCTTTTCAAGTCCTGCTCCCCCTTTTCTATCCCTTTTTTCTCTTCCTTCTTCTTGTACAGGAATCAAAGACACAGAAAAAAAGAGAAAAAAAAAACAAGGAGCAGGGTAACATTCTTATGCAAAGATTCCTTGGGGGGTTACTCTAAAAAGGTGTTTTACAGAACCTTTCGGCAATATACAAAAATGATACAAATTCAGCAGCAGGGAGTCGTTTTCAGGAACACAACCAGGGTTTCTTTCCGTTTCAGTGTCAAGTAACTGAACCAGTTCCCTGTCTCCGGAGGGGTCACACACAAAGTGCCCTTTCAAAGGAAGGTATATTCTACCCTTGAAACAAAAAAACTGGGGTTAAATTCAGTGTGGAATACTACCTATTTTCTTTAATGATATATCTATGCATTATATATGTATAGATTCATTCTGTTGCAATTTGGCACACTGTTACAAATATAATGTAAAATAATTCTTTGTGTGCTTTTATAGTTTTTGTTTCTGCCCATTCCCCTTCGAAATGGCTTTTGCTTGCGTCCCATTAGTTGTTTAGATTATATTTAGCTGTTCCCCTCTAAATAATTATTTTTGCTGATATCCCACTAGTGATCTTGTCTTGTGTTGGTGTTTTCCTTTAAAATAACTTTTTGCTCATATCCATTGATCCCATTTTGTATAAACATTTTCGTAGATGTTCCCCTTTAAATTAATTTTGGTTTTTGTCCCACTAAGTGATCTGTGCATTGACATTATTGATATTATTGCAATGATGCTATAAGAAATATGTTTTCTAATATGTATCAAATGACACTCAGCTCATGTGAGCAATATTTTGATTTATTTGTGCATGATGCAATCAAAATTGTTTTTCCTGCGTGGATTTTACTACACATGATTCTGGTTACATTAGTATTTGTTTATTCAGTTAGTGAGCTCTTTTACTGCACATTGTGTGTAATAATAACTTCCTTTATTGATATAAAAAGTGTCCTACTGTCAGGGTCTGGGTCTATACAGACGACTGTAATGACCCAGAGCGCCCATCGATGGAACTTCAGGAGTGCAAGAGCGGAGACACAGGACCAGATGCAGGGTAACCACACTTCCCCGAGTGTGGCTACATAGCAGGACGCTGAAATAGCAGCGGGACGTATGCAGTACAGATAACAGGATATAGAGATATCCTGCAGCTAAGGACAGAAAAGGCAGGACAGAGCCAAAGGAGTAGAAGCAGGTTGCAGAATCAGAAATACAGGTTACAGGGACAGGCTACACACAAGATCCAACATTAATAGGACAGGACACCCCTCTACCGGGGATCAGGACAGGACACAAGACAGTACATCCCTCTACTGGGGCACAGGACAAGGCACCCCTCTACCGGGGCACAAGACAGGACACTCCTCTACCTGGGCACAAGACAGGACACTCCTCTACCGGGGCTCAGGACAGGACAACAGAGTACAGGGCTGACAAGACTGACCAGGTTACACATGACAAGACTATACAGGAATAACAGGGCTAAACAGGACAGGCTAGACAAGGACATGAATAGAACCCCTTTCTAGGATAATAAGATTGGAGATTCCGTCACATACTATGGCCATACCATGTTTAGCCCACCACTACGCCAAAGTACTCCAACATATCTATGGATCCTAACACTAAACCCTGCCTACTGAATTAACAAACTAATAAACAAACTATACATTGAATCTAAACACATATCAGAAAGACATACCTATAAACTGCTTACTGAGATAAACAGGTGGAACACACCTTATAAAGGAAACAGAAACTGAAGCAAATAACTGGACTGGAATCAAAGAACCAGAAGTTCAGGACAGAGCATAAGGAAATCCAGGAATGGATTGTAGCGAGAGACGGGAACTATAGCGAGACATGGGGAAACCAGAGATATGCAGCTCCACTGCCTGGATGGGGCATAACACTTATATTATAATTAATTCTGCTAAATAACTACTTGTGATCCATTTGTCTCCAAAAGTGTTTACTTTGGAAACATTGCCTGCTTACAGAAAAATACCTACCGTAGTTTAGTTTTACTTTATACTGGCTAATATACTCTTAAAGATATCAAACGCGATAGCAAAATAAAAATGATTGACACGTTACAGTATGCAAATAAAAATAATATTCCCTATGTATTAATATGCATTTAAATTTCCCAACTATAGCACATACGGTAAACAATCAATAAGAACTAATATCTATTAATCTTTTTTGATAATTGAATTAATCGTATGAAATCTAAGCCAGAACACCATCAAGTATTTATTAGTTTTTTCCCCAATGCCCTAGACAGATTATAGAAATAAAAACACTAAAAAATATATCCTACAAATAATATATTATATATTACATTAAATTATGCATATATATACGATAAATAATATATAAGATCATTTACATGTTTATATAATTACTAATTGGGAGAAGAGTTTCTAGTTCATTGATATCATTGATATTATTTTCTAAACTTCTTAATTTCATAAATTCATTTGAAAGAAAAACATTTTAAATATTATAGTTTACAATAATTGTGTAGGTTATTATAAAATAATTGAAAAAAAAAATCTACATTTCCATTACCTTTGTTGTTAATCGTCGGAAAGAAGAATGAACGAGAGATTAAAACTATCCAGTAACACGGGCGAAAGTCAAATCTCAACTGACGAGTGTGAAAAAATGTTTCGGGTTATTAAGCAAACTGTAGCCACTAGCCGTGGATTACTATGCCCCCTATGTGTTCAAAGGTTTTACTGCGTAGGAGGGAGTTCCTCATTATATGCTCCGTAATTCCCCAGTTGGATATGTTTGTTCCTTTTCGTCCTTTCTAAAAATTCTGTAGAAAAAAACAAAACAAAACAAACAAACCTGTGTTACAAAAACATTTTAGAATATATGTTTCTGTCTTCGAGCTTCACGTTATTTATTCAGTGGTTAATTACGCAATAATAAAAAAGGAAAATCCGACTGTAGCGGGGATATGTACAAACATGTTTCACGGTGGACAAAATCAACTGGATCGAGGAAGGACGTCATCATTAATTTTTAATTAAAAAAATTCTTAATAGATTCCCTTGGTTAAAAATGTATAGACAAGTATTTATACTTTATTTATAATCACTTTATTCCCTTTATAAAGACCCCAAAATAAAATAGTAATGCTAAGCATTTTGAAAATAATGATGCAATTATTTGAAAATATTTGAAAACCTCCAAAAAGTGATATTCTTGTGAGTAATTAAAAGAAATAGTGATGGGATTTTAAAATTTAGTCACCATCTCAAAAAAAGAAATAAATTAGTATTTAAAAAAAAATCTCTTGTTAAAATGATGCTGTTCAGGATTTTCTATATGTATGAAAAGGTTATATAACAGCCTTAGCTTCTATGAACTCTAAGCCCTATTATCCTAAGCTACCAAATGGTTGGCTTACCATTAAAAATGCAGGCAATATATTCAACCTTTCAGGGTCTTTATCAAGATATCTCAAGCCCCAGTTTGCCACCTTGCCCAAACACATTAACTCACATGCACACAGAAACTGACACCGACAACCAGGCACTCAACAATATCACACATGCACACAGACACAAGCATACCTACGTTCACACTAACACACACACCTGGGCACTCACACACATGTACACAGACACATACCCACATACACTCTAACATATGCAGACACACAGACACCTACACTAGCAGATACACCTGGACACTCACACTAACACACACATTCAAACCAACACAACCAGGCACTCAACACTAACATGCACACACACACTAACATACCGAGACAAAAAGTCTCTTGCGTTAGAATGGGACAGAAAGCAATGGTAAATACAACCACCAATTAATTGGAATGAAATCTTATCAAGACATAGATTCTAGCAACTCAAAATTAAAAAAAGCGGACACCGGAATTCTTTGTCGCAGACTCAGGTGAACATGTACGGGCACCTTCCCAACCACTGGACTGTAGTGAAAGCCTAACCTTATAGCTTTCCAAAAATGTTTTCTGATCACAAACCTGCTCTTTCAGTTTTGCCTATTCACACGGAATTGTGTTCATAGCAACAAGTATTATTATGAGTACTTTAAGGAACAAAGTTAAATAGTTACATAAGCAGTTTGAAAAGATAGATCAAGATATCCTTAATTGCATTCATAATTATATAGACAACTAGAATAATTAATGACTTAACAAGTGAAAATTATAATGTGTACCTGGCGAGCACTATTGCACTTCAATGCAGTGTGAATGGCCGAACTCAGTCTGACACCACTGGAAACACTTTATGACATAAAATACTCCAATTCTACAGTAGCAGCAGTCAGCAATGGAGGACTATAGATATTTGACCACTATATACCTATGGACCCTAGTGAGGTAACATCACAAGAGGTACATCTGTTTATTCCAAAGATGCCTGAAGTTAATAAAGGTCCCCCCCCAAGGGGTTTTCCAGTCAAAAGAATTATAAAAAAAACCAAATACTAATTTCAGATAAGCGTAGTATATAAAAAGGCAATTTGGCCCTTAAATTATGCCTATGGGAAACTACTGTGATTTAGGGAAGCAGCTGAATGTAACGGATGCTGCGTCTCCATTTTAGGAAAATGATTTGTACTGCAATTTTATATTGACTTACAGAGGTCACCTTGCAATACTTGGAATTTTTCGCCCTTGTTTCGATTTGCCTGTGTATTCAGATTGTCTTACTGTCTCGCCTACGATTAGGTTTTACTTCCCTAATCCGTTCACCTCTGTGTATTCTCCAGGACTACTAAGAAACAGACGAAGGACTCATTGTTTGCTTAGAGGTCCTGAACCACCTCGACAGTAACAACACAGGGATTCGGAACCCTCAAGATTGTTACATTGTTATTGAAGAACGCCGAGGAGAAAAGGCGAAGGTGCGGAGATTCTGGACAAGCTTTTGGATGAGCCAGTATGCAATGCTGCAGAGCCCTACCCTCTTTAGTTGGTTAAAGTACAGAGGTGAGGAACAAGACCCCCACACACACACACACGAAAGTCACAAGGGATGTGGGACGCCAGAACCCCATCCAAAGAGGCAGTCTGAGCGCCCGACGGAAGTACAGGGATACGGGGTGCCAGAGCCTCCTCCCCAGCAGCTGTCAGAAGTGTTGGGAAGCAGGGCATCAGAGCCCAACGGCTTTTTTTTTACCAGTGTAACGGGAACCAGGGAGTTTAGCGGGACGTCAAAAAACATATATAACCCCTTCTATGCCAGCTAGTATCCACTTACTAAACTGCGAGGCTTACCCCTGTCCTGGCGTTTTGAGCCTTCGGTGTCTCAGCCATATAGCTTCATAAAGAGTCCTAAAGAAGTTTTTATTTGGCGTGTATTTACAGTTTAAGGGAACATATCTACAGAAGCTGTCCAGCTGAATATGACATAAATTGCTCATAATTGTGGCTTTACCAACAAATCAGGAATAAACTTTTCATACAGTTCATTTACAGAACTTAACCTTTTTAATAAACAACAATTCCACCGTAATGATTTCACTTCACACACTTAACTTAGTGGGAACAAATTGAGGGAGTTTTCTCTCTTTTTTTCCCCTCTATATTTTTTTTACATACTACTTACACTAAACGAGGGACTATACATATAAATTTGTTTTAAAAGAAACCCTGCCTGAAAATTTGATTAGAAAAATCACGCAGGTGCACTAAACGTAAAAAAGGAAAGCACGCATGAACAGATATATGGTAAAAATGGCAAAAAAAATATCTCCATTCACTAAGTTGTGTAAATCCATGGCCGTAAAAGGGTTAAACCCAGTTTTGTACTATACATTCCATATAATACCCGTTCACCTGAATTATACCATCCACTGCAGACTCTAGCGGTATCCAGGAAATCACCGCGTGTCCCCAAACCTTAATTGCACAATTTAATATATAACAAATAGTTAAAGTGGATTTGATACTCTTCCAGGGAATATTATAAGTCAACAAAACACAGAATAACGTTACGTTGTCGTTTGTTAGTTTTTCCTACAACTAGAATTTTCCATAACTGCTGTAATACAGTTACCAAGGTGTCATTTCGCTCGTCTAGCAGATATTTTGTGACGTTGTTAGCGGTATATGGTAATTATCTAATTCACCAGAATCTTCAGCTTCAGAAAATAATCAATAGTTCATTTTATGGCAATTTCTCTAAATTTCTGCTTAGTAAAGAACGCATTGAAATCAGACCAAGCAGGAAGTTGAAACCCACTTCCTGAACTTCACCTCCATTGTTTTAGCCGATTGCACATCAGTCTCTAGATCTAGAGATTGTTCCCGGCCTCACAGTCCCCTTAAAATGTGACGCAGAAACAAGATGGCAGCTCCCACATACAGCACAAAATAATATTATATATTTAATATTAATAGTACATTAAATAGCATGAAAATAATAGGAGGAGGTGATTATGATGAAGAGACATTTAACTAAATAAGGGAGACATAGTTTACGCGTCTGTCTAGTTGTAACCTTTATTACTTCTATTTTGGTCAAAATATGACCATATGAAATATGTGAGGAATGGGAATACGGGGGAACGTTTTGCCCCGGAGACTCTAGGTGAAGCGCCACTTTTTACGGGTGTCCGGGCCAGTACTGGGAAACTCCACCCACTGATGTTTGCGGGACCGCCCGCAATGTCGGCAGGACCACCCACTGACAACAGCAGGACCACCCATGATATGAGCAGGACCGCCCACTGATGCAGGCAGGACCCGCATCTCATGAGGTTGGGGCTCTGGGTAGTCGGAGCCAAAAAGTTCCCAGGTACGGGAATAGGTCTAGAAGGAAGAGTGTCTTTTCCCCTCTGACATCTCAGTCAGCAGATATCTAAATGTTATAGAAGAGTCCCATAGATTTTTCTTGGTGACATGGTCCCCTTAAATGGTTAACAGCCTGTCAGAGCTCATTCTTTTTGTTGTGAGGTAGTGGCTATAGCTCTGCAGTGATTGCCGTTGTGACCCAGATGGACAATTTCATGGTCGATGTGGCCACATGAGCTTTCAGGTCCTCTGAGGTCTCTTCTTCATGAAAGGACTTCATTAGCGTTGATCGAGCAGGGGAAGACACACAAAAGTCTGACTGACTACAATGGCAGCCACCAGATCTGCAGACTGCTCTACTGTAAATTAGACTTTTGCACTCGGACCAAAAACCGACTCGGACAATTTTTTTAAAGGGTTGAGCTTTCTTTCCTGAAAATTGGACGGCTTTTTTTTAGAACCAAAATGTGCTGTTTTTTTTACTTACTTATTCACTCTCACTCACTCCCTACCTTCTCCGACATCCACTTCCTCAACTACACTTTTCATTCTCCACTTCTGCTTTTCCTTCTCCACTGCTCTGTCTCTGCTTCTCCTCTTCTCTTCAGAGTTCTTTCTCAACAGGGCAGAGCCTCGGTGCACCCCATGGGGACAACCAACTTTTACTCCCATTCATCGGGGGGGAGGTTTCTCTTTGGTGTGCATGCAAAGGCTAAGCCCTGTTGGGGAAAATCAATGAAGAAGAGAGAAAACGCCATTTAAGAGGTAGAGGGAAAAACCGAGAAGAGGGAGCGGTGTGGGAGAAATGGTTGTTGGAGGAGGAAGAGAGTGAGACTGAGTAAGAGGGAGCGAGGACAAAAACAACTAATTACAAAGGAAGATTTTGTTTTGTTGGGGGCCCCTCATCTTTTTCGGACTTCTGTCAGAATAAAATTAAAAATGAACCTGAATGCACGATTCTACCGCATACAGCACGGTTTTGTGATCAAAGAGAAAAATAGTTTTCAATGGGATGCCCCCTTTAAATTACCTTTTCAAGAGGCATTGATCGCTTCCCTTGCCTCTCGTCCTCTCTCGTCCTGTTGGATGGATGGGGCTTAAGAGGTTAAACAATGATGATCACCTAAGCTCCTGGTCCCCTTTGACCCAAGGAAAAAGAGTCTGTTTACAAATAAAATAAGATCTGCTAGAATCTTAAATCCTAATTTGCATTTGTTACCCACAGGCAGCTTTTTGTTGACCAACTTTTTAAACTTTTAACTCCACTCTCCTGCAGGACACAGAAGCACTTGTGATATCACGTGGCTAACAATACAAGATGTGTGGCTATTATGTCACACCTATGTCATGGAAAGCCCCTTCACTTCTGTACACACAGTGCCCAGTAAACAAGACCTATACCAAGACAACCTGATTCTTCCTTTCTGTCAGGACAGTTGGTAGCTATGTCTGTCATTTAGAAAAGAAAGGTTCATGTTATAAACGTTTAAGAAGCAATCCAATAATTATGAAAGCACTTTTTTTAGTTTAGTGTTGACTGTGACCATACAATACATGCTTTTTTTTAGATGGCAGACAAAGTGGGTACTTTAATTTTAACTAATTATATTCCATTTTAACTAACAGAAGTTGTAATTTACTATTTAAGTTTCCATGAGAATATTGCATGCTTTTCTAAGGTCAAATTTTCACATTATAAAAAGAAATATTATTTTTTTTAAACTAAGTTTGGCGAATTATTTTTTTATTATTCTATATTATTTTTAAAAAAGTGTTCTTGTAGTGTATTATTTAGCTTCAGTATAAAAGTTTCTGGGATATTCCATAGTGAGTCCCCCAGTGATGGAAGAAATGTTTTTCCTCCTACGCAGCCTTGTAACATTCACTACGTATGTTTCTAGTTGCTTTGCTTCCTAAAACTCCAAAGAGGAAGAACGGGTTGTACCATAAAAAAAAGTTTTTAATCTGTACAATTATCATGTGCATGCCATAATTTATGTATTCAACATAATTATATATTAAAAATGGACAATATACCTGGATTTGATGGCTATATAACTCTAGCAGTTAATCTACTGTCCCTGTGTGTATATATATATATATATATATAACATACCAAAATCCTGTCTTCTGCAGTTAAAGTAATGATTTTTGGGCAGTGTCCCACTGAGATGGCCCATCTCGAGGTGGCTGGAAATTGTAGTAAAGTTGATGGTCCGGCCAACAGCCCCTTTTATTACACCTCCAGCTCCTCTTCTAACCACGGCGGGTGTCCTCCGCGCAGTTATTCATGCTAACTTGGGCAGTACATACTATAAACATACAATAACCATCCTTGGAAAGGCCCATATGGGAGAGGGTTGTCACGTATGCAAGTTTCACCTGGACATTCCCGGATAAAGATGTAAATCCTGAGTCCCAGATTTATGCTAAAGAGTTTGTTGCTCCACTCTCTTCTTTCATCTCCTTTTGCTCTCCCCCTCCCTCCTTTTGCCTATGTCGTACATCCCATTGCTCTTCTCTCCTTTTCATTCTCTCCTCCTTTTATCCCCTGTACTGACCTTTTTGTGTCTTCTTTCCTCTCTCTTTTTCTCTTTCATGTTTTCTGTCATTTTTCTCCCCCCCCCTCTCTCTCTCATGTCATTTCTGTTGACCCCTCTCCTATGTCTCTTTTTCTTATTTGTCTTTCTCTTTCCTCTCATTTCACTCTACTAAATCAAACATTTTAACTGTCACTGGCTAAACACCCCGGGTAAAACCACAGCGTAGGCAAATCCCCTTAATTAGTCTGCAGGAAAGTCTCTGCCAAAGGTGGCAACCTTATGTTGGGACCAGAGCGGGGCAAATGGAACTAGTAACTCATGGAAAATGGTAGATGGGTGAACAAGATTCTGGCCAGAACAGGGCAGTGTGTGTGTCCTGGGCACTAAAACACAGCACCAGAGGCTTATAATTATCTGCTAAACTCTCTAGCCTGATAAAGAAACCAGAAAATAATAATAATGTTAAATGTTTGTTCTGGACAAACAATTGGCTGAAAGGTTTAAAAACCTTTAATACTACATTTAATGTATATGATACTTTATATACTCATTATTAATGTAAATGTCTCTATTCTATAGTTTTATGTTTAATAAAATCTTATTGAAAGGCCATAATATTATAAAAAATATATAAAATGTTATTAAAAACACTATAAAAATGTACTGACACAGTTTGGATTTAGTGGAATCATGGGGAGGGGTCTTGCTTCTTGTAAATCGTTATAAAAATATAGTAAGGGTGTGACGGCCACATCTCTTTTGCACTCAAGAAGCCTAGAAAGAACAAAAATTAGCACTTCAAGTTCAGAGTCGAGCCCTGCGTACATACGTCATCTGTAACCAAAACAGGGGAACTCAGCAACATAATAAAGAAGTGGGTTCCTTTTTTCTATACAATAAATTAAAATAAAAGAAAAGCATTGGAATTTCAAAGGATGCTAGTATTTGTCTTTAAAGGAGCAGTCTAGTCTCTAAAGTTTAGTCTAGGGTCAAGGGATCTAGGGTCAAGGGATGGTGGGTAGAGATTGATCCTGAATCTGTTATCTCATGATAGATAACAGAGAAGGGCATCTGAACTCGGGAAACTTTTGCACAGACATGAGGCTTACTTTTATTGTTATTATCTTTTATTTATTAAGCAACAACAAACTATGCAGCGTTGTACAATTTTAAATGGGGTGGTTAACACACATAATAAATATAGATTAATACATACAGATGCATCAGGTGTTGAGAACCCTGCCCGTAAGCTGCCATCTAGCCATCTTCCTGGCTTTGAGAGCCCCACTTGTAAGCTTACAATCTAAGGGAGTACAGTAGTATGGGGTAATTGTAGGGTAGAAAGAGGGAGTAGTAGCTCTTTTGTAGCAGTGATTAGGGCTAGGTGGTTTCAGGATGCAGAAGATAATCTGTGTTTAATAGTATTAAAGGCACTGGGCAAAGCAATGCGCTGGGACCACCACCCCCCCACCCCCCCACCCCCCACCCCCCCCACACACACACAAAAAAAATTACCGGTATGTGACGCGAGGATTAATCAACAGAAGCAGAATTATGCATATATATATATGTGTGCATGTAAGGGAGAGAGGAGGAGGGCTAGCTACTTTGAGTAGGATATGATGATGCACAGTGGATGCCAATACACACACATATACTGCCCTTACACACACATATGCACTGCACACATACATATATACATACATTGCCCTCACACACACCTGCCCATGCACACAAATACACTACTCTTACACATACCTGTTCATACACACACATATACACATACACTGCCCCTACACAATCATATTGTGTCACACTTGCCCGTACAGCACCTCTTTCTCCTCATCTTCTATTCTCCACATCTCTTACCTTTCCCTTTATCCATCACTTTAGATCTCGGCTTCCATGATCCCTAATCACTATGCATCAGCAACTGATGCAGAGTTCCGTGATATGACATCATATCCAGGCACTCCGCATCGATTGCCGGAGCATATTATTTAGGGACCATGGAAGCCGAGGTCTAATGTTTGGCCATTTAGAGGGAGATTGTGCCCGATGCGCAGGACTGGTTGGGGAGATCACATCTCGCACCTGCCTTGGGGGTTCCCTGAAGACTGGCCATGGGGAAGCAGCCTCACCACTTGCCTCACATATAGATACACTACTGTTCTAGGGGCTCTGTGATGGCAGCAATGTGATTCACCACGGGGCCCCCAGAATGCAGGGCCCCTGGGCAACTGCCCAGTGTGCCCATGCATTAAGACCGCACTGAGTCAGTAGTTTTTTTAGCCAAAACCAATTCTGTCAGCAGTCTGATTACTCCGTGTTTAGGCTTGTGGTGACATAACAAGTATTGTTGTGAATGTTTTTGCCAGTTGAACTCTTCCTGTATTACATGTCTTTTGATATGTTAACGAGGGCGCATCTACAGTGATTCAATATGCCTGTTGAATGCAAAATCTTAGTTCAGTCTCTCTCTGCCCACCATCCTGCATGGATGGGGTAATCGCTGGGTTATGTTGGACCTTTAGGTTGCAGGTTAGTCTTGGAAAGTGTTGCATTGTATGTTGGGCTGTCGCTCATTTATTGTATGTTACTGTGTTTTTGTCTCTTGTTAAATATCTGTTAAAGTAGACGAACCTTTGTGTTATATTTTTATATTTGGTTTAACACCACAAGGCTCTTACTGGTAGGGTTAGTACTTTCTAGACATCTTCCTGCCAATGGGCTGCTCCTTTTCCTGCTCCTACTTTGAGGCTTGCAGCACATTCAGGGGCAATGATTGTGGTTTGTGCTGGAAAAGCACAGAACCAGATTGATTTCACAACTCTGTGAGCAATCAGAGGATATCCTCTGATTTCCCTAACCCACTCATAATAAAAACTCATAAAGAAGAACAGTGGGGCAGCATGGTGGGAGCCAAAAAAGGGGGTCTATTCCGGTCAAAATGGAAAACCTGGAAAATGGAGGTTTCCTTTTGGGTATTCAGCTGTTTTATGTGAAACAAACTGGTGTGCCTTCACATGGCATATTGTGGTTCATATAAAGTTTATACTTAGTTGTAGGTAAGTATACCATCGTAGGTAAGTTGCAAATGTTAGACAAGTGTGTAAAATTGGTCTCAAATTCCTTAATCAACTTCTTCTATGCGTCCATTTATTGATTTCATCACCGTTTCAAGGCATTTCCATGGCAACCAGCAGAAAATGAATATTATTCCGTAATGGCCACTACAAAGCTCTCAATTTTTGGATAAAAATAACCTTATGGTTGTTAATGCAAATTTAGTTGGAACAGAAATTAGAAATTAATAACTTGCAGGCAACTTTCTGTTACAATTCACAGTATACATGTTAGGACATGTTACAGTCATCTGAAAAAGTAAGTACATCCTCTTTGGATTATATGGATTATATGGTTTTAGCTATCTGGATATAATAATAATCATCTATTCCTTTGCAGACATTAGGTAAATACAACCTCAGATGAACAACAACACATGACATATTACACTGTGTCATTATTTATTCAACAAAATGGAGAAGCCATGCGTGAAAAACTAAGTTCACCCTTACGGCTTCTGTAAGAATTCAGATGCTAAGTACCAGACTGGAGCTGCTAATCAAATGCCTTTGGTTAATTGATCATTAGCCAGTATGACCACCTCCATAAAAGACAAAGTTTTAGCAGTTTGCTGGTCTGGAGCATTCAGGTGTGTGTGTGTTAACACAATGCCAAGCAGGAAAAACATCAGCAATAGTCTTAGAGAAGCAATTGTTGCTGCCCATCAACCTGGGCTAAAGTTCATGGTTTGTTTAGAAGGGCTGCAAGGAGAAAACCTATTTAAAAAAAAGCCTCTAGAAAGAACATGGCAGCATGGCTAAGGTTTGCATCTGAACAAACTACAAGACTTCTGGAACAATGTCCTTTGGACAGACAAGACCTAAGTGGAGATGTTTGGCCATTATGTGTAGTGCAACGTTTGGTGAAAACTCAACACAGCTCATCAGCACAAACACCTCTCATACCAGCTGTCAAGCACGATGGTGGAGGGGTGAAGATTTGGGCCTGTTTTGCAGTCACAGGACCTGGGAACCTTGTAGTCATTGGGTCGACCATCATCTGTATACCAACGTATTCTAGATTCAAATTTGAGGCCATTTGTCTGTAAAGGTTGGCCGTAATTGGGTCAAGCAACAGAACAATGATCCCAAGCACAATAGCAAATCCCCAACAGAGTGGCTGTAAAAGTAAAGAATCAAGGTGTTGCGATGGCCCAGTCGTAGTCCAGACCTCAACCTGATTGAAATGCTGTGGCAGGACCTTAAGAGAGCTGCTCATAAACAAATGCCCACAAGCATCAATGAACTGAAGCAACGTTGTAAAGAAGAGTGGGCCAAAGATAAAATTATTATCAAGTTATACCCACTAAGGGTGGTTCTACACGCAACTTGGCTTCCTGATTTTGGCTTCCATTTTGTTATATAAACCGTGACGCTGTGTAATATGTGATGTGTTGTTGTTCGTCTGAGGTTGTATTTACCTATTTTTTAGACATGCTAAGGTGCAGATGATTGTTATTATGTCCTGATATGTAAAACCATTCAAAGAGGGTGTACTTTATTTTTCACATGACTGTACCTGGTCCATATATACAGAGAAGTAGGACCTCTATGTAGACAGGGCTTGTCTTGACCTTGCCCTGTAGAGAGCGCAACTAATAAACAACGGGGCAGGATAAAAGTTGGCTCAGCTTCCAACGGTGAAGTGTACCCCCTGACTTCCAGGACTCAAACCTAAACCTAGAAGAACTGGTTTAAAAGTATGATGAAGCTTCATAGAGAAATTCTGGTAAGCACCTAAAATTCTTCGTATCATTTAACACGAAGGGCTTCAGAATTCGAAGAATTCGGCACCAATGGATACGTGGTTATTCTGTATTTAAGGTTTAGTGGGACAAAAAGGAATAAACCTCACATTTCTTGATAAAGTTTATGACTTTATACTGCATGTATAATGCTAACAAAATAATATTTCAAAGGAACAGCATAATTGCTTAGTAAACATAAACAAAACAGAAAAAAAAAAAAAATACGGTTATAACCTAGAATTTAAAGCAGGTATTTAAAGAATTGCCAGAAATTCTTTCTAGCCCATTATTTATTGTAAAAGTATCTTTCATTTCCTGGTTTCTAAATGAAATATTTAAGCTGCTTCTCGTGCCATTGCGACACACCCAATCCGGATATATCTCCATGAAGTCATGTACTAGTTTGGTATTATTAGCTCAGGTACTTTCCTATCTTAAAGTACAACATTGTTTTTGACAATATATTATCCCAACCCAAAGACATATCTTGTCTGCCACCACTTACCTGTGCGGTCATGAGAAGTTGTGCCAAGTAGGCCTGGTTACATCTCTGATCCCCTAAACCTGTCTAATGATAAGTGGCATGGATGGGGCAATCAGGCACCCGGGTATCTGGCAGAGGATCCCCTAAACCTGTCTAATAATAAGTGGCCTAATGGGGCAATCAGGCACCCGGGTATCTGGCAGAGGAGCTGCCTTTCCCCTGAAGCTGCCATTCTAGGCTTAGTCAACCTAGATGAGAATGCACCAATGGCCCTACCAGATCTGCTTTAAATGTGTGAGTTTTCAGGTTAACAAAAAAAAAAGAAAAAGACCAGTAAGATAAGTTTTAGCATACACTACAACATCCAGTGCCATGGAAAAGTGGAGTCTTCAGTGGAAGTTGATACCATTTATTGGGTCAACATAAAAAAAAACAGGACATTGGAGACGCCTTTGTGATTCTGAAAGCTTATGTAACTACATGTTTTTCATGTTTCTCCAATAAATGTATTGACTTGGATAATTATCATACTGTAACCTTCTCCTCTCCTCCAACATTTACATTTATACAAAAAAAATCTGAAGAACAGGTTAAAAGGTCGCTCTAGACTCGGAATGTGACCTTGCTCAAAAGCATAACAACACTAAGAGATACTATACAAGTATCATATTTACATGGTAAGGTGTGATTGTTTTGACACATGATACTTAACATGCCACATGTGAAAGTAGATGTCACTCCTGAAAGGGAAATCCAATGCCTGTTTCAAATAGTTTAATGTGTGACAGGGTGAAGGACGGCTACTACGGTGGAAATAAAAAGTCTGCACACGCCTGTTACAATGCCAGGTTCTTGTGATGTTAAAGAATGAGACAAAGATAAATAATGTCAGAACTTTTTTCCACCTTTAATGTGAGGGTGTGCACACTTATGCAACCAGTTTATTTTGAGTTTTTATTTTCCCCCCCTCAAAGACTTCAGATTGTTTTGCAATTGAATTGTTCACGTTATATGTCAGATTAAAGGTGTAAAAAGTTCTGACATGATTTACCTTTGTCTCATTCCTTCACATCACAAGAACCTGGTATTTTAACAGGGGTGTGTAGACTTTTTATATCCACCGTATGTAAGTAGCAGATTGTAAAGAACTGTTTTTCCCCCATGACTAATGAGTTAACTGATGGTCCAACTAAAATAGGTGCCTTGGGTTTAAATCATCCCTGTGCGTTAAATACAGAGTGGAGGACATAATATCTCTCTTACAGAGCACAGCCCATTATATGTGAAAGTTGAAGAAATTGAAGTTTGTACTGGGGAAAGGCTTAGCTGGTCATAACCAGGTTAGTCAGGTGAGGACTGCTTGCAAAAGTATTGTGATATTCATGCAAGAGCTCGTTCATCCAGACTTGAAAAAAAGGATTTTTTTTCTTAAAGCAGCAAAACGCAGCTATGGTGAAGGTACATGACTTTGTTCCTAGTTGAGGTCCCAGAAATCTTGGCCATCTTCACAGCATTGTAGGCCCTAGGCAAAGCAATGCACAGGGACCCCTCACGCCTCCCCCTGATGTGTGGTGAGGATTAATTTAACAGAAGCAGAGGTATGCATATGTGTGTACATGTAAGGGAGAGCAGAAGAAGGCTAGCTGTTTTGTGACTGCCCTTACACATGCCTGTCCATACACCCACACACACGCATACACTGCCCTTACACACACATATACACATACACTGCCCTTACACACGCATATACACATACACTATCCTTACACATGTCTGTCTATACAGCACAGGCTCTAAACCTGTATGATCTGTGTCTCTTTGTAAAAACAACTCTGTACCACAGGAAGATCCACAAGGGTGACCAATAAAACATTGTCAAGCTGAAAATTAGAAGAAAAGACACACAGATCACCAGAAAAAGGACAGACACCGAATGTTGGATTACGTTGAATTCCAAAGGAAGGTCTATTACATAAGTTATGGTGGGTAAAGGTGATGGAAACCCTTCCACTTAAATTTAAGGGGTAGTAGAAGTATTATTATTAAACACTCATCTACAGACACCAGACAAGCCAGAAGGCTTGTTTTTCTCTCAGAAATCTCATGGTGCTGCCACAAGGGATTCTGGGTAGGCACATGCAAATAAGGTTAACAATTATCACCTTTGCCTCTATATCCACTTTATACATGGATCCCTTGAAAGTAATCGCCCGCTGTACAAGACAGCCTGTAGACAAAACTCGGGAAGAGGTACAATAGCCAGATCACCGCTCATGGACAGCTGAAACACAGCTTAGTTATACCTGGTTTGTTCCAGGAAACATTCATATTCATTCCCACACACCCTTTTTATGTGGGGTTTTAAAACATATAGCAACAGTCTATAAGTGCCTGCTTTTTCATCACATGCCAATTAAATGTTCCTCCAAAAAATATAAACATTTTAAGTCATTTACAGAATTATCTCTGCGAAAGGTTTGAGCAATTAACAGAGCTCGTTATGATGCGCTATTGCAGCATACTATTTACAAAAGTGTTACAAAGGGCATTAGAATATCTCCGAAGCTAAAGGGCCCTATAAACACGTATACGTAAAATAAACACATTTTTTGCCGACTAAAGCTGTGTTTTATATATTTTCTGGATTTAACGCTAGAATTTAATTGGATTTGTTCTTTCTATGAAATACTGATAACCATCCTGCCAAAATCGGCCGCCAGAATGTGTATTGTAAACACTAGACTCGAAAGTGACGGCGATAGGCATGTTAGCATTCTTGAGACGCCTAACGTGGTTTTGTACTGAACAGCTCAGCGATCTTAAATAACTTAACAATTATTTTTTAAAAAAATATAATAAAAATAGGAATTAAATAAAATAACAAAAAGGAAAATCAAACTGTAAAAGGTTTTACCTTTTTAGAGTCCTTGTCAAGGTGTTGGTACCTCTCCTGCTGATCACTGTGTATCTGGATTTTCACTCTGCCCCTCCCTGCTTTGCTTTGGGTAATTCAAAACGTATTCCTGGAGCCACCAATGGGATGCCTTCTTTCCTTTTCCTTTTGCATGTCATGTTAGTGAATGATGTAATAATTGGTGTTTCGTAATACAGTTTTTTTAATGTGTTTTTATATGAAAGAAACCGAGAGAATCTTGGAAATCCACAGCAGTCGCGAGTTTTAGGAATATTCTGCTTATTTTTTGACTAGCTGTCGTTTACAGGGTATTAAACCTCATCGCTGATCTACAAGCACCGGCCGCTTGGCCTAAACAGTCATGGGTCGTCCAAGCCCAAGACTGTCCATCTCCTCTACCAGCTGGAAATGCACGCTATGGGAGCATAGAATGGCATTTTCAGCCACCGGCCTTAAAGTGACAGGATCACTACAAGCAGAATCCCCTCATACATATCTCCCTGCATGGGTAAAGGTGATGGAAACCCTTCCACTTAAATTTAAGGGGTAGTAGAAGTATTATTATTAAACACTCATCTACAGACACCAGACAAGCCAGACAAACCATACTTACCCCCAGGCCTGGCTATCCAAACATTCTGCAAGGGTATCTAACGTGACACCCCCCCTTAACTGGAAAGTATTTCTATTGATTTGAAACTGAGCCCTTTCTGCCAATGATTGGTTGCTTCAAGCAAGAATTGTCAGACTGGGAACTGCAGCTCTAGAACTGCAGCTTCTACCTAAGTTTTTTTTATTTTATTTTTTTAATAATGCATATTGAACTCACAAAGTACTTTATTATGGTGAGCAACGTTAAACTGCCCATTTAATGCATTTAAAATCCATTCTATTCTTTCTTTGTGTGACTTGAAGTTAGGAGCAGGATTCAGGTATAACAGAGGCCCTCCAGTGGCTTCCACCGAGATTTCTCCCTCTCCTGCGTCTTATAGGAGGCGTGTGGAGAACGAAAGAAGTATGTTATGGAACCTGTATAGGCTCGAAATGGCAGGTGGTATCTGATTTCTGGAGATGACCCAGATATGAGCATCCCTGGGGACTCTCTAGCTCCGGCTACCTTGCGGGATGCGGGTAGAAGGGCCAGCTGAAAACTATCAGCAACTTAACAATAGGGGAGATAACTTAAAAGGGAGGAATAATCGCGCAGATCCTGAGGATCAGGACGCTAAAATGACTGCTCCCACGATATTTACAGACTTGCCTACTGTGTAATCTGTAAACACATGTGAGTTTACTTGGTGCGCTGAAGAACAATTATTAATTTTTGTGAAATGAGAATGATTATATTTACTATAAAGGAAAGGAGCTTAATATAGGGAGGCACAGACCTCCTCCTTTCAACCAGGGATCCCAAGTGGTGCATAAATTAAAAAAAACTAATAGAACAGCGGATCTTAAATGCCTCTTCTCTGATCTTTTAAAATCCCCACTGTACCCTGCCATGAACCCCTGACGTCGCTACTCTTCCTACACAGATCAGAAGAGGAAGGGATTGTAGTTGAGGCTGATGAACCATCATTTACTGCTTAGCCTCAAAAGCACCCACCGCCCACCCACCATCACTTAAAGAAGCAAAAACTCCTTAAATGTCCACCCTTGGCTAATGAGTCATGTCACGCGATGGGGAAAGTCACAATAGCATTGACTCCTTACTAACTCCTAATATTTGAGCTAATAGGTAGCCCTATTACAGTATTGCCCTAGCTACGGGCACATTGGAAAATCAGAAGACGCAGCAAGGGTCAATGCTGAAGACACTAACTATACATTAAGTATATTAACTTTGCGCCTTTTGGAACACTCTCTGCTTTTCTTCTTCGTCTGCCTCTTTGCTAGTGGGGCATTAGGGGCACTGGGTTATATTGTCACCTCCCAGCTACTGCAGACCCCACTGAACTGTCAGGTGCCCTGGGTCCGGGACAGGTGGCAACAGGCCTTGTGGTGGGTATTTCATCAAAAATGTAGAAATGACTTCCATAAGCCTTGTTACAGTCATGTTGTCTACTACAGTGGTCTTCTTAAAGAGGTCTTTTGAAATATTGCGACTGGCCAATAAATAGGCTAATGGCTCGTTGTTTATGTCAGTTATTTGGGGATATCTCAGAGTAACCTTTTTTCCTCTTAATATATCAATAATTGTCTTCAACAATGATAGTTATCCCACCTATGATCCAAGGTTGAGGTCTCTCTGATCATGTACTTGGCTCATACATATGGTCACCAGTGTAGATCATTCCAGCAGAAGTGTTCAACGCACCCCCAACAGTAGGAAAAAGAAGTGAGATTTATCATTTGAAAATTATAAGTACTCATAACATGCCCTATTATGGCCACAAAAAACTGTTCAGTGGTGTACTCAGTGGACAGAGTTGTAAGTAGACCTCTTGCCACCCAGGGTTGGAGGTCCTGTCCCACTCTAATGCCATATCTGCTTCCAGAAGCGTAAATATAAAAACATTGCCACTGGGCGACTGAAGCGTACCTTTCACCTTATAGTACCTGGGGCAGCTGCCCCTCTTGCCCCCTCAAAAATTAAATCCCTCATAGCAAGCTTGCAACTCGATGAGATGACCAGGCATTAGACGAGTCAACGTTGGGCGCATACAAGGGCAGCTTTCGTGTTACAAAATTCCATTACAGCACCATTTATTTTTACCAGAACACATATATAAATATAGATACACTAATTATTTCCGGGGAAACAAAGTAACATTATATAATGATACTTTAAATAACCGCTAGTAATAATTTGTGTGTATTGGTGGCTCTGTGCCCAGAATCATGGCGTGTAATAGTCTTCTCCTGTAATGCAAATCCCAAATCATAAACAAACCTGCTGCTCTTTGCACTAAAGACCTTTCAAATTAAGATAAGAAATCTATGTCTGTCAAACGCCTGTCTTGTGAAAGTATTTCTAAGCTTTCTTAAGTTTTTTTAGCGGCAACCTGTTAGTGTCTACTTTTATGTTCTCTGTAAAAAGGGACATCCGAGCTGTCAAATACAACTGGAAAGTCCCTTTAAATGCCTGGGGGTGATTCTGCAAACCTCCATAGACACCCTGGGTTGTTCAGGGGTGATCAGAGAACCAGGGGTGATGGGGCAGCAATGTGGGACATTGCCAAAAATCTGGACTGTGTTGCAAAAAAATACAAAAACAGATCATTTAGAAGATATGGATTGTTGATTGCGTAATCAGTCAACATTCCAAGCTATGTAAGTGAAATAAAACTATGCAATAGATTGTAAGCTTCTGTGCACAAGGACCTCCACACCTCTTGTTCCTTAAGGTCCAAATTTGACTCAGTACTACGTCTTTTTTGCCCTTTGTACAGCACTGTGGAATTTGGTGTTAGTATATAAATAAATTATTATTATTAATAACAATCATATCTAAATTAGTAGTGTATAAGTATTGTAACCAATCTCATGGTAACTACCAAACAGGCTCAGATCATCAAAGGAAAGTCCCCAGCCCTTCCCACAGCAGAACGATGGAATGCATACATACCGTATTGGCTCGAATATAGGGCGCACCCGATTATAGGCCGCACCCTTATAGTCTGGTGCTATTTTAAAGAAAAAAAATATTTTTTATATATTTTTTTATTATTATTTTTTTTATTTAATGTATGTTAGGAGGCTCCCACCATCCTTACATAAACTTTAGTTTGTGCACGTTGATGTAGATGCGGCAGACGTGACCTCCACTTCCTGCACCAGTCTGCCTCATCTACATCAACGTTGAAAATTAAGAATCAGGTTTCAGCTTTTCCTCTTCTTGGGCGTTGCTTGGAATCTTCTCTCCGAGTCCAGCTCTTTGTCTAAGGGCGAGCGGCGAGACTCTCTTATTAATTGTTTCTGGGGTGTCAGGGTACCAGTGAACCAGGACGGACGCAAAAGGTGCTGATAAACTAATTTATTAAAAAATAATAAAGACAAACATAATAAAAGATAACGGCAGTAGTCAAAATCAAGAGACAGGGGAGTAAATGTGAAACAAGCCAAGGTCAGGAGCGGGGACAGGAAGTCACACAAGCGGAGGTCAGGACCCGGAAGTAGAATTTCAGTGTATAAACATGTATGGGCATGTTTAGAATTTTTAAATTTCATTGTATACAAGGTCTACTGCAATTACATTCCTGCGACACAATAAAAAGAGATCATAGTGAGAACCATAAGCCTTTTGGGCTACTTGATGATGCAGGATGATATCCAAGGGACTTTCCCAATTTAGGGACAAGAAATGAGGCGTTTGACTGCTCTTCTCCCGCAGATAAGCTAAAAACAGGAATGCCAGGTATTTTCCCTGCGCTCTTTGTAAAGCCTGACAGATTAGGAGTCATGGCGCAGGAGGTATCAGGATATAGATTCCCATTGTTTCCTTTCTATAACGGGGAATGAGGCGTCAACGTCTTGAAAGGTGAGGCTTTTAAGAGAAGACTAAAAAGTAAGTGAGTATTTCCAGTTCAGCCCCAGACCTTCCATGTTTTTATGGTTGTGTATAAAAGGCTGTCAGGGAAATCCGTAACTGTGGTCAAGGTTTATATCTTGATTCGACTGATGAGTTAGAAGTCCTTCAATACTGTATATCAAGTATCCATGACAGGTCGTAGAAGTCTTCAAATCCTGGTGGCAGCCAACAACGTGAAGATGTTACCGCAGAACCAATAGCTCCCCCCTGTGGCCGACAAGGAAACCCCTGCACTTCCGATAATAGTAAACAAGAAGGAGCAGCCAGAGAGTAAAACAAGAAAAGCTTTAAAATTAAAAAAGAGAAATTTGCAGATTCTCTTGTACAAATTACATTTTTTTTATTTAATTATATTCACAAATCTAAAAAAGAACACATCTCACTTGAGAAACTATATGTCTTTTCTAGATTGTAAGTTCGGCATACCTGCAAAAGAAGCTGAAATTTAGCTTAGATTTTATCATTGCAGATTTGAGTTATTTTCTTATTTCACACAAACCAAAACCTTTATTTGCTGCCACCGCCAAGGAGTGGTTCAGTAACCACGTGACCCGCTCAAACTCTAGAAAACCCCAAATTAGTTAAAATTTAGGTTAAACTTCCAATTTTAAAAAAAATGGTAACGTGATAACTTGGGCTTTAAGTTCATGAATGAGTTTAGAATAAAAGCACAAAAAAAGTATTTATTTATAGTAAAATAGTCACAGTTGCGTATACAACGAATAATGGTAACAGAAAACATACAAAAAATGTATACAATAAACAAGGATTAAACACAGCTAATTTATATAAAAACGTAAAATAATCCTTGGGAACAGGACTGGCTAGCTGTTGTCGGACAGTCGCCGGAGCAGCAGTGGTGCCCGCTGCTTCACTGCTGAGCGCTGTAATATGACGTCATTTCGGCGCTCAGCATGAAAGCAGCGGGCACCAGCAAGCAGCTTTTAAACGCTGTTTGTTTGTTTTTTATGCAGGGGAGAACGAGGGGCCCTGAGCCGTTGCTAGGTGCCCCTCTCTCTCCTCCGCATCAAAAAAAAAAGACAGTGTTTAACCCCTAAATGACTAAGCCCGTACATGTACGGGCTCAAAATGCATTGTTTTCAATTGGTTTAGGGACCAACCATTGTCTTTAAGGGGTTAAAAGCCGCTCGCTGGTGCCCGCTGCTTCACTGCTGAGCACTGAAATATGACGTCCTATAACGGCGCTCAGCATGAAATGCCGGCACCGGGACGGAGGTAGAGGGCTTGTAGAGGAGAATGAGGGGCGCCGAGCCGTTGCTAGGCGACCCTCTCTCTCCTCCGCATCAAAAAAAAAAAAAGACGACGTTTAAAAGCCGCTCACTTGTGCCCCCTTTCAAATGGCGCCTATGGCACGAGCCATAGCTGCCATACTCTAGATACGCCTCTGCTCTCTTGGTGTCACGTGAGAGAGGAGTGTGCAGCCCAGGCACTTTACAAAACCTCTCAGCAACTTGTCCTGCCTGATCATATTTTGTTGTTCACGTCACCCATGCTATTACAAACATATAGCTAGGTCATGTTTTCTTATTTCCCCAGCCCGGTTTAACCCCTACCTGCCATGTTTCCCATCATTCTGGAGGCCACTCTGTCAGCACACAGAATATCTTCGTGTTATGATTGTGCTACGGAAACCTAAGCAAATCATAGCTCTAAAGATAGAAGGTGCTGGGTTCCTAAGATCTGTGGCACCCAGGTGATGTGTGGCACATCGGGCATCCTTTGAAGAAACACGATCTTCTCTCTTTCGTCTCCAGTGGAAATGTAAAAAACAAAAGGACAAGTACAACCATAGGATATTATCTTCATATAAGGAGTAGACAGGCAGGGGTTAATTGTACTTACATTTGGGTGAATGTATCATAAGCGTATATAAACAGAGTTTGTTTCCAACCTTCGACAGGTAGAAAAAATGAACCGAAGACTTCTATTAGTGGGAACTAAAAGGGATACAGAAAAACACGGAGAGAAAGAGTTTAGCTTCTCCTTTTTTACCAAATACAACTCGCAAGCCACCAGATAAAAAAAGATCTTAGGAAAACACTGGCATATCCTCAAGAATGATGAGGTTCCCAACAAACCACAAATCATTTTCAGAAAGGCAGAGACACTAAAAACAATTCTCTCACTCAGCGTATTACCAAAAGAAGCAAAAACACAAGGAACGCATACATTTCTTGGAAAGAACCAAGAAAAACCAACCAGTTTAAGGGCACGAGAACAGGCACACTGTACGACATCAAACATTTCATTAACTGTAATTCCAAGAATGTAGTATATCTTCTGGAACGTGGATGTGGGTTACAATGTGTAGGCAGAGCCGTCAGACCGCTCAAAGAAAGAACGCCTGGGCAACATCAGAAACAACAGCATTAAACACAGTGTCCCACGACACCGTAACATGTGCTCTCCTATTTTTCCCTGCAAACATTCAAAATTATGGGGATCGATTGGGTTTCCCCAAATTGGAGAGGAGGTAATAATACAGAAATAATAATTCCAGACGGGAAACGGAATGGATCTTTAAATTGAAAACCTTTAAAAAGGGAGGCCTAAAAGTAGAAATGGATATTCTATCATTCGTGTAACATATTCCATCCTCTATTTCATGAGATATCACCTTCCCATCATTCCACTTCACTTACCTGTTACCTTGCTCCATTAACCCCTTAAGGACAATGGACGGTGCCAAAGCCCATTGAAAACAATGCATTTTGAGCCCGTACATATACGCGCTTTGACATTAAGGGATAACTATTTTTCGATTCTTTTCTGCATATTGCCTCATGTGCATATTGGTTCTCAGCACAATACATCACATTTAATCACATCTAACAAGAGGATTGTCTTTAGTGATGTTACATTGCATTTTAATTATTATCTCTTTTCTCGTCTATGTCTTCACTCTTTGAATGAGGAATGAGGAAACTCTTCTCTCTCTAATCCAGCAGGATATCACTATATTTTTTTCCTGTCACTCGGTCTCAAAGAGACATAACTAAGCCATCAGATCGGTATTTACCGTATGTGACTCCATAAAGACAGGAAAAAATATAGTGATATCCTGACGGGTTGGAGTGATAAGAGTTTCCTCTATACTTATCTTAATGGAGCGAAGTCATTTTTATGTTCCATTTGAAATGGCAGAAAATCCAGGCGCCCCAGAGTAGATCCACATACGGACGCCACAGCAGGAAGTCCCGACGTCATCACGTCAGAGGACCGGAAGAGCAACTGGACAGGCAGTACTAAGCACCGAAACAGCAAAGACTATAGAAGATGGACGCCGGATGACCGAAGACAACCCTCTTGAGGAAGTAATACAGGCGAAACTCGTAGAGGAAGCTGAGCAACTGACTTTTTAATTGTCTTTTACAAACAGTTTGTATATAAGAAGTTTTTTTTATATCTTAGATATTTCTTTATTTACTTATATATTTATTCCAAGGATGAATTACTCTTAATACAGGATTGTAGTTGTTTTGGGGTGATTGACATTTATTTTCACCCAGAATCTTTTTACCAACTCCAAAAAGTTTTTTTTCCCCTGGGCACTCGCACTTTTACACCATTGGACAGATCCATGTCTCCTGATCACAGACAACAACCCCGGCACCTGTTTCCTGGAACGGAAAGGATTTTCTTTGAAGCTGATGATACATTCACCCAAATGTAAGTACAATTAACCCCTGCCTGTCTACGCCTTATATGAAGATAACATCCCATGGTTGTACTTGTCCTTTTGTTTTTTACATTTCCACTGGAGACGAAAGAGATAAGAACCCACGGAAACATTTGAGAAGCCTGAATATCATAATAATCTTGTGAGTGCAATCACTGGCCTCCTTTAGATTTTGTCAGTTCTTTACTTCTACACTATTATTGTTTCTTTTTCTTTTTGTTTTTTTCTTCATTCCCCTATTTGAAAATCACCATCGGTTCATACGAGCGCCCCTAAGTAGATCGCGTGTTTTGGATTTCAACATTTTGTGTAGGGCTGCCGCTGTACACAGCGATAAGAAAGGAGAGTATTATTATTGTTTTGATTCTCTATATTTTTTCCTCCACCTTCACTTCGACACAAACACTGGTTTTTCTATATTTTCTATAAAATCCTTTGAAGATATATTAATGAAGTTAAAGGGGCGGGCGTGGACGTGCCGCCCAATGGCCGTGCCTCAGCACTTCCTCCCACGTCTTAAAAGGGGTGGGAAGAAGAGCTGAGGCACGGCCATTGGGCGGTGCGGTGCTTGCACGCTAGCCCCTTTAACTTCATGAATGCCGGCCTCCACCCGCTGCCCTCCCCGGGCACCAGGGAGTTTGAAGCAGTGGTAAATCTGGGGGGATGTTATATGTGGGTTAAAATGTTTTTCTGGAGGCAGAGTTCTCCATGATATGCCTTTTAACCCCCTATATGCCAGAGTGGCATATAGGGGTATAAGGCATTTCTGGAGGCAGAGTGGCATATAGGGGATTAAAAGGCATATCATGGGGCAGAGTGGCATATAGGGGGCATAAGGCTTTTCTGGAGGCAGAGTGCCCATCATATGCCTTTTAACCCCCTATATGCCAGTCTGCCTCCAGAAATGCCTTATACCCCCTATATGCCACTCTGTCCCATGATATGCCTTTTAACCCCCTATATGCCAGAGTGGCACATAGGGGGTATAAGGCAGACTGGCATATAGGGGGTTAAAAGGCATATCATGGGTCAGAGTGGCATATAGGAGGCTATAAGGCATATCAGGGAGGCAGAGTGGCATATAGGGGTGTGAATGCTCAGTAACATTGAGACACAGATTCTTCCCAAAAGAGTTGAATAAGCAGATTTTATTGCTCGTGCACACGAGGGACTGTCATCAGCCAGACTACTCTCTCTCAATGAAAACAACATATGTCTTATATACCTTTACAAACAAGACAACTACGTGCTAAGATCTGTCTATGGAGCAAGTGTCCTGAAATATACACACAGAAACATACAGAAAACCATTCATCCTATTATGGTCAGTTTATGGCAAGGACCATGTTTGCAGCTGAGATGATCAATCACTTCTGACCCCCCTCATGGTGGTCCTTGAATAGACTTGGTCAGTTTCTTTTAACTTACTTGGAGCAAGAAATAGCCAAACACCTGTCCACTCTTACCCTTTCATTGCACATAGAGTCACACAGAAAAGGACACTCAGGGTTAACATAAAAATATCTGCTGAGAAGCTGAAGGCACATATTCGATATTCACAGGGGGCATAAGGCTTTTCTGGAGGCAGAGTGCCCCATCATATGCCTTTTTAACCCCCTTTATGCCATTCTGCGTCCAGAAATGCCTTATACCCCCCCCCCCCTATATGCCACTCTGTCCCATTGATATGCCTTTTAACCCCCTATATGCCAGAGTGGCATATAGGGGGTATAGGCATTCTGGAGGGCAGAGTGGCATATAGGGGTATACGGCATTTCTGGAGGCAGAAGTGGCAATATAGGGGGTTAAAAAAAGGCATATCATGGGAGTGGCATATAGGGGTATAAGGCATTTCTGCAGAGGGGGGTTAAAAGGCATATCATGGCAGGCATATAGGGGTATAAGGCATTTCTGGAGGCAGAGTGGCATATAGAAGGGTATAGAGTGTGTGTGATCCATAAAACAGCCACTAGATGGTAGTATAGTCCACTCAATAAGAATAAAATTACAGTGCAGACGACAGTCTGTGCTCATCTGTGTTGGTTGTGAGCTGCGGTTGATGGGTAAACACATTTTGCCAGTAGGATCCTATCAATTTTTTTTGCTTAAAAAAAAATCATAACGATTGGAATATAAGCACTTTTACTAATTAAAAAAAAAACCTGATGGACGATGAAAACCGATTTAACTTAAAGTCAGATTTTTGTATACTGTATCCACTGAACTATAGTTCGTCCTGTACAGGTAACCATTTCATTTAAAAGAAAGAAAAAAATAGGAAATACAGGGATGCTTTGGTGATGTTTTATATTTTAATGAAATTACCCACATCTAAATTACACAGGTAGACATTTTATCTCATAGGCTATTGGGCGCATCTCAGTGGATGTTTGTAAAAAAGAATTTGTCAGATTGTTTCTGATGGAAAAACAAGCCTTCTGGCATGTCTGGTGTCTGTAGATGAGTGATTAATAATACTTTTCCCACCATACCTTATGTAATAGTATTTCCCGTGCTACCCCAAGCCTCAAGAACCAAGCCAGTATCACAGGTGTCTCCATAGGAAACTGAGAGTGCGTCCTCCTTCCTGCTGGCCTCTGCCGGCAGTGGAGGGGGCCTGCCGGCAGTAGAAGGGGCCTGTCTGCACAAAGCCTCTGATCGGGTCTGTGTAGGCAAGCAGAGGGGGAGAGGAAACCCGACGCTGCATCCTGCCAACGCTGGACCCGGGGAGAGGGTAAGTAGATTTATGACACAACCTCATGCTGTCCATTAAGGACAAAACAGCTGTCCGTGAGTGGTGATCCGGCTATTGCACTTTTGACCCAAGTTATGTCAAAGTGGATACAGAGGCAAAAGGTGATTATTGTTAACCTTATTTGAAAGTCCCTACCCAGAATCCCTTGTGGTTGTGGCTGCACCATGATATTTCTGAGGGAAAAACAAGCCTTATGGTTTGTCTGGTGTCTGTAGTAGTGATGGGAAGTTCGGATCATTAAAGCGAATTGGATCATATCGACTCATTCACTGAAATGATCCGATTCATGAGCCGAATCTTCGGATCACTCAGTGTGAATAACAGGAGTTACTGTTTTCCAGTAACTCCGTGCAGGCACACTAACGGCTGGCCCCGCCCCTTTCATTACGCAATGAATCCTCCCCCCTGCCTACTCCAGTGATGTCAATGAAGGCAGAGAGTCGTTCAAAGATTCGGATCTTACAGGGATCCGAATCTTACAGTGATCCGGATCACTGTAAGATCCGGATCACTGTAAGATCCGGATCTTTGAACGACTCTCTCCTTCATTGGGATTCAAATCATTCAGAGAATATCACCATACTGTTATAAATAATACATACATAATACCCCTTTACCTGCAACTGCACCTTAAGCTAACTTTATTAAATTAATTAAATTAACCCTCACCATTAAATTAACCCTTAACAGACCATCAATCATGACTGCCCCTAAAATTAACCCTTAAC
>VKOC01023656.1:0-11286 GCA_009364415.1 Spea multiplicata
TGTTGCGCCGGGATCTGACAACAGACCCCTGTGCACAGCAGCTGTTGCCGTGCGGATCGCAAGGGAACCTCCGGCTCCCTTGAGTGATTTTATGCCGGGTTCAAGGGAGAAAATCACACAAGGGAGCCGGAGGTCTGTTAAAGACCTCCGATACCGCTCCCTTGCGAGCCTGCTCCTCCAGCGGCGGACATTACTGTCCGTCTCTGGAGGGGTGCTGGGTGCCGGCAAATTGGCACCCCCGTGATGAGCGGCACCCGGTGCGGACCGCCCCCCGCCCCACGCTAGGTACGCTACTGAATAAAAGTATTTTGAACCTAAAAACTAAGAGCTCTGTTTTGCAGTTTTACACTATATTTCTTTAACCGTGATTCTCCTTTTTAATATTTCACGTACCCACACAAAATATGTATTGTTTTTTCAAAGACGAATAGAGTTTTTTTAATGCCATTTATCATTGGATATACAGTTGTGATCAAAAGTCTGCATACTCTTGGAGAATTGGTAATATATGTGCCATTTTTCAAGAAAACACGAGTGAGCAGACAAACGCATTTCTTTTATTTCTTATGGGATTCATATTCAACTGTAGGTTATAACTAAACACAGCAACGAATCATAAGCAGAACATTGCAACAACAAAAAAAAAAAAATGACTGTCCCAATTCCGCCCCACCAAACCATATATAAGCCCAAAACCAAACAATTCCTCTTTCTTTGCTGCTGGGATGCCAGTTAACTAAAAATGTTATTCTGGGGTTTTGGCTATGGTAGTTTAGTTCACTTTTGGAGGTTTCTTATTCTAGAGGAATTCCCTTTTTACATCTATATTTTTCCCCTCTGCATTTATATGTTATTTTATTCTTCCTCCTTTTGTCCCCTTTTGGTGTCCTTACCTGCTGTTTGCAGGTCTATTTCATAAAATCATGACTTTCCGTCATGAAATAGTAAAATCATGCAATTGTTTCTCACAGACTGCCTCAGTTATGACGCAGTCCTCTACACTAGGAACCAACAGGAGGAAGCATCGCTACTTAACAAATTAAGTTTGGTCAGTATAGGTTTTTTTGCTAAGGTATAGAACATCATGAAGCTTTTAAAGGTGTTAAATGGCTGCCTGGGGGCATTGAATATCAAAAGAGGTGAGTTCATATTGGTCTTCTGTCTTTTATCAAATATTTAGATCACTACATTAGCAAAATTACTGCTTGTATTTTGCCGATTAGAAGCTCCATAATTGAGGAAATATTTATAACATAAAATGACAGTAACATATATATTGTGATTGGAAGAAAGACAAAAATACTGGTTTAAAATATTTTTTTTAACATTGACTAGACTAGCTAGCAACATATAAAATCTCTTGACAAATAAGGTTTTAGAGGAATTTGTCAATTCCAGACAACTGCATTATTATCAATCTTGCCAAAGTAGCTCTAGAAATTGGAAGGTAGAGTTTATGGAATGGAATCAAATGTATATCAGAACATCTTAAATCAAAACATATTTTCAAATGTTATGCATACATAATAACATATAAAGGTGAAACCTTGGGAGTGGGGAATCTATTCTATTAATTATTGTACTTTTTTAGCAGAAACAACTTTCTTTTTATAACCATAGTCATTTATCTATAATACTATTCCATACAAATAAAAATCAACAAAACAACAATTTCACTTGTATATAAATTATATACAGTTAGTGCTAATGGGAAATAAAAGACCCAAAATATATTCATTAACTTGCCCTGATTTGCTAGGTCTCCAAAAGATTTACCCAGCACACAGATTGCACCCACAGTGGTCTCCTCTTGGAGTCTTAGGTCTCCTCTCAGTCTGGCCCAGGTACACTAGTTATCCACTCACCTTTTTAGGCCCAAAACAGTAATACTCTAGCTGAAAAGCCGTAGAACCAATGGGGCTCTTTCTTTATTGTGGGCAGAGGGGTAATTTTGTCCGTTCTTGTCCTAAGATGTCGAAAAACTACCGCACCCAGTTTAAGTAATGGAGCATTGTCTGGGTGAGGCGCACATTGCTCCTAGCAAAGACTGTCTGCTGATTCCTATTTTCTTGGAATGGGATAAAGTGAAGATCTCTACTCAGGCCATGATTGACTATGGGGTAGCTGGCTCCTTCATTGACCATACTTTTGCCCTTCTGCATCAGATCCCACTCCGCCGAGTATCTCCTCCTATTGCTATTACGGCGATTGATGGCAGACCTCTCCACCCCTTGTGCATTATAATACAGACCTCTCCGCTTTTGCTTTCGGTTGGTCTATTACATCAGGAATCTATAAAGTTCCATGTTATCTCGTCTCCCAGATATGCTGTAGTTCTAGGTCTTCCTTGGCTTTGGATGCATAATCCCTCCATTAGCTGGCAGTCAGGGGACATTCTGGCGTGGGGTCATAATTATGGAAATTCCTGTCTCTCCAACGTTGTTTTTAAAAATACCTTTATCTCTGCGGTCACTCCCTCATCTGTGCCCTGGGTATACCAAGCCTATTTGGATCGCTTCGATAAAAAGCAAGCGGCGGTACTACAACCCCACCATCCATATGACTGCCCCATTGATATCCTTCTAAGCACCATACCTCCAAGAGGACGTACTTACCCTCTGTCTCTACCAGAATCCCGTGCTTTGGAAGAATATATTAAAGATAATCTAAAGAGGGGGTTCATCAGGAAATCTACTTCCAGGATTCTTCTTTATATCCAAAAAAGATGGAGGTTTGCGACCGTGTATTGATTATATCAAAATTATATCAGATTACAACAAATATGCGCTACCCCATAGCTCGTAATTATTCGATCGGCTTCGGGGTTCTACTATTTTCACTAAATTGGGTCTCAGAGGCGCATATAATCTGATACGAATTTGAAAAGGGGATGAGTGGAAGACCACATTTAACTCACGCATGGGACATTATGAATATACTGTAATTCCCTGTGATGCTGCGTAGATAATGGGAGCGGAAATCCTAGGTTCGCCGTCAGTGTCCCGACCACTGACACCACAGCAGTCACCGCAGAAGTTCTTCCACCTAGGAGACCCTTGGCAGCAGCAACCAGGATTTTGTTGATCCGAACAGTGAGGAGGCTGTCATGAGTTAAAGGGCCGTGCGAGTGAGTCTGTTGGTCGCCTGCAGGGGCCTCCTCTGGCATCAACCAAGTGATTCATCAGTAATATACAGATCAAAAAGAGGTAAAAAAAGGCTGCGCTTAAAATAACAGATATGCGATAACCAATAGTAGTTAATAAGCTACTAAGGTGAGAAGCTCTAAAACTGCATATAAAAACTCCCCCACCTAAATATGCAATCGTACAAATGTAAAACAGTAAAAAAGAGTATTTCTTATAAAATATTGAATCTATAGATTATACAGTAACCTTACAATACTTAAATTCAAGCGTGCATAGGTCATCACTATAGTGCAAAAAAACATCACTGCATAAAATGAAAATGTTAAAACCTATACACAGTCTGCTCAATTTATGCTCATAAGACACCACTCTTAAGGCGGTGTCCTAGCCCCTCTGAGAATAATCACTGAAGATGTACGTATTAATTTAAAAGTTTTCAAACAATTTATTAATACTTCAAGTAATTACATTTTTAAAAAAATAATAAACACTTAAAATAAATAAGATACATTGTGATAAAAGTGCTCAATACGTTCACCCAGAGCATGTCCTGCTGTGTGTTTGGGTGTCCACGTGGCAGAGCCTGTCATAGTGTGTGTGGTTGGTTGTCGGTGTGGCAGAGCCTGTCCTGGTGCGTGTGTTTGGGTGTCCGTGTGGTAGAGCCTGTCCTGGTGTGTGTTACCAGTGACATGTTACCAGTCCAGGGCATCATGGAGAGTGGTGATCTATTTAGTTGTATACATATAAGTAGAATCAAACTGTCACCATGCATGTGTAATGAAGATGTTAAGGTTCACTATAATGTTAAAATGTCCCAAAAATGGTAATTAAGTGCATAGTGACTCATCTTACATTTTTGGGGAGATGATAAATTGCTTAATTCCCTGCATATATGAACCAATACATCTTGAGACTCCACAACTGAAAATTCAAGTAAATATTTTATATACCAGAGGGGAATTGCGCTGACCCTCTTGCTTTGCATGCATGATGCATTAGTGTCCTGCCATGAATTGTATAATTTATTGTACGACACAAGTTTTAGTGATTTTTTCTATTCTAATTGTATGTTGTTGTGGTCCAATAATGTTTAATCCATTGATGAAACTCTATGTTCTTAAATGAATATCACATTACATTTATTCACATAGCTAGCAGATTCCATAGCGCCGTTGCAATAAAGTAAAATAATTTAAAATCACACACAATAACAAACTGATACAAAGGAAGAAGAGAGCCCTGCTCTTGCGAGTTTACAATCTACATTGGGGTAGTTGTGGCGAATTATTACCACCCCAGCTCCCTGGGAAAAAAAAGTCCATTGCAAAAAGTAGGATACTTGAGTGGGATGGAGTGATTATGATAGAAGAGAGACCCATGTTATAGAAAAAAATAAAGAGAGATTGCATTTGGATATAAGAGCAGATATATGGGGGTGCAGTGTTTTTGAGGGCTTTGTAGGTCAGTGTCAGTTTAAATTTAATTCTCGAGAATATGTCACAGCGGGAAAGCACATGAACAGCATTTGTATAAGAAAATTAGTCTGGCAGGATGAATTGGGGGGTATTCAGACAGGATATTATAAGTGAATGGATTAGTATTTTAGTAGTTTCATGTGAGAGGAAAGGACAGAATTGGGAGCGATTTCACAGGTGAAGGTAGGGTAACCACATGTCCTGGATTGGCCGGGTCCCGGGCAGCCTCAATGCATTGTTGGGACTGAATAAAAATTCAGAAATGAAATTCGATTCACAACCAAATGAGACAAAAACAAAACAAAAACAAATCATCTGCTCTGTGTAGGGAATAATTTAGTGTGCTTTGAAATGTGCTGTATTTGTAATCAAATCCATTTGCAGCTGTCATTGTACCTGTAGTTTAACCCATTTGAACCAGCAATTCTCATGTTCGACACAAGGAGAAAAACTCAAATGCTCCGTAAAACAAGTGTTTACACTATCTAGTAATGTTGAAGAAATATGTTCTGACAGCACATGTGCCACAGTACAGAACATAAACTGCCTTGTAGCAAGGGACCGCCACCTGCCCTTTCCCCCAACCAGCTGTCCTTTTCTTAAGCCAGTTTGTAACATTTTCAGGGAAGTAGTCCAGCTATTTTATGTCTGATCATGAAGAAAACACTACTGTGCTGGATATTTTCTGTATCTTATAAATGTGCCACCATATTGTGTTCAGTAAAAAAATTGCTTGTTTTCAGTTTTTAGCCATCTTTGTTGTCAAACCCATGCACACAAGGAAAAATAAGCCTTTGTTTCATGTAGCTATCGTCAGGAAAGAAATTAAAATCGCTCCATATTACTTGTTTGTCTCTGAAGTCTGGATGGTAACAAATAATTGGATACCAGTCAAAATTGCTAACCTAATGTGAACCACAACGCAGACTAGAGCTAAACTCGAATGCGGTAGTTAATTCCTATTACTATCTTTCTTTTGCAAGGCATGTTAACTGTTTTAGATTTTTGGCATTTGAAGCATATTGTGAATACTTTAATACACATTCTTTAAAAAAATGTAAATAAAAAATACTACTTATCATTAGTATCCAACGTATCTGGGTCATGTTACGTCACGCGGCCCCGCAGTGAAACCGAGGCAGCACGCATATTGTGCGAGCAGACGGACAATAAGCTGCATGAGTGGTGAGAGGAAAGTGGGGGCGGGAGAAAGGTGGGATGTATGTATATGTGTTTGTATATATGTATGTATGTGGGCATGGATGTGTAATTGTGTGGTTGTGAGCATGGATGTGTAATGTGTGTGTGTGAGCATTGATGTGATTGTGTAATTGTGTGTGTGAGCATAGATATGTAAGTGTGTGTGTGTGTGATTGTGTAGTGTGTGTGAGCATAGATATGTATGTGTGTGTGTGTGTGTGAGCATGGATGAGTAATAGGTTGAGTAATACTGTGTAATTGTGTGCATGGATGTATAATGTGTGTGAGTATGGATGCATGGATGTAGGATCCCCTAAAAATCTGGAGGGGCAGCATTTTCCCCCATCAGATCCCCACTTTCTCCCCATCTCTTTTTTTTGCAAACACATGCAATAATATATAACTTGAAACACTGGTAAAAATAATGTACGTTTAAAACATTCAATATAGGAAAAAAAGCTAATCTTTGTAACAAAAACATTTTGTTAAATATTGAATATTTCAAAATATTGAAAAGCATTTCATTTGGCCGCGCTCCATTCTCCCTAGCATGCAATCACTCCCTCCACTCTCACACCAAAAAAATATATGTGCCACACTGACCGTAGATTAGGGGAAGACGGAGAGTCAGTGCAGTCTTCCTTACTTCTTACTACTCCTTGACATTAAATCCAAAATAGAGAAGCAGAGGCTCAGCACTGAAATGGTAAGGTGAGTTTATTTCACACAGGCAATGCTTCGACACACAGGTCTTTCACATTGCCTGTGTGAAATAAAATCACCTTACCATTTCAGTGCTGAGCCTCTGCTTTTCTATTTTGGATTTAATGTCAAGGAATAGTAAGGACTTGGTGGTACCCTGGCTTGTGCACAATCTCACAACTGAGTGCTGCATTCCAACCTTTGTTTCTGTGTATACTTTGTGACATTGAGAGGTCCTCACCCCCCCTAATCATCCCCTGAGTCCCTTTGTCCCTCATTCACTAAGCCACACCTCTCTTTTACTTACTCCCTGTAGTTCAGGTATAGCTCAAATAAACAACACATGGAAACAGCACATGCATGTATAGATTAACTGAATAAGACATACAAACCCTATATTTGCAGGTATATATAAATAATGTATGGAAACATAGCATAGCAGATATGGATCAACAGAATGAAACATAAACCCAGCTTTGCAAGTATAAATCAATTGGAATTAACATATAAACTCAGCATTAAAGATAGAAACCCCCTAAATTACAGGCATAGATCACAGGTTGCACACCCCAAAGGCCAGCCCTAGCATCCACACTCCTCTCATAGAACCTGAACAGCACTCAGATTACACAAATTACAGTCCAGAGTGAGACAACTTTGAATTCATCCACACGTGGATTAATTCATTCTCTTACTCATTCACACAATTCATCCACATATTCATTCATTCTCACTCTTTATTTCAATATGCTTACTACCCCCTTTTGTTACTTTTATCCCCCCTTCGCACACTATCTACCCCTCTCCCCCTTCTCACACTATCTACCCCCTCTCCCTCTTCTCACAATATCTACCCCCTCTCACACTATCTACCCCCCTCATACTATCTACCTTCTCACACTATCTACCCCTCCTTCCCCCCTTCTCACTAGCTACCCTTTCCCTATCCCCCACTTCTTACTAGCTACCCTCTCCCTACCCCACTTCCCACTAGCTACCCTCCCTACCCCTTCTCACTAGCTACCCTCTCCATACCCCCCTTCTCACTAGCTACCCTCTCCCTACCCCCTTTGTAGGTCACTTACCGTGCAGTCCTGTGGTGGGAACGCGAGGCCTCTGTCTCGCTGCTCTGCCGCGATACGAACGGCTTCACTGCTGAGCGCCGGCATATGACGTCAGCTTGAAGCGCGGGCACCAAGACAGACGCCTCACGCTCCCACCACTGCAGACGGGTGGCGGCAGGGAGCAGAGGAGACAGAAGGACGCTGAGTGGTTGCTGAAAATGACCGCTCGGCACCCCTCCCTCTCCTCCTGTGGCGTTTCTATTGGGGGGGTTCCTACGGCCCTGGGGGGATTTCTTTATTATCGGTCCCCCGCAAGAGTTACTGAGGGGGATCTGTCCCCCGGTTCCTACGCCCATGTATGGATGGTAATTGTGTGTGTGAGGATGGATGTGTAATTGTGGTATGTGAGCATGGATGAGGAATTGTGTGTGTGTGAGCATGGATGTGTACATGGATGTGTAATGTGTGTGAGCATGGATGTGTAATTGTGTGTAAGCACGGTACTGAAGGGGTTAAACATTACTGGCTGTGTGTTGAGTTATTTTGAGGGGGCAGCACATTTACACTGTTATACAGGTTGTACATTCACTACTTTACACTGTAGCAGAGTGTCATTTCCTCAGTGTTCACATGAAAAGATATAATAAAATATTTGTGAGATACTGTATATACATATATATATATAATTGTATTAGATGTTGTAATATACATAATATATGAGTGGTATCTTTTCAGAAACAAGGGATTTCGATCCTATAAGTTGAATTTGTAAATCAAAAAATGTCAAAGATGTAAATAGGCTAATTTATCTAATACTACTACTATCCCCCTACCATTCTCAGCTTGTTTTATATCAATATTTGGATTTTCTTGCAATCCTTTTATGTCCAATAATTTCTTTTTCATGATATTATTGTAATTGATAACATTTTAAAACATTTATAAATATTCATCCTTTTCTTTTTAGGGTACAATTTAGATTTATTCTTTAGATTCATATATACACTATATGGACAAAAGAATTGGGACACACCTGTTAATTATTGAATTCAGCTGTTTCAATCAGACCCATAGCCACAGGTGTATAAAATCAAGCACCTAGCCTTGCAGTCTGCATTTACAAAGATTTGTGAAAAAATTAGTCGTTCTGAAGAGCGGATTCAAGCGTGGTACTTTGATAGGATGCCAACTTTGCAATAACTCAGTTTGTGAAATTCTATCCCTTCTAGGTAGTCCATTGTCAACTGTAAGCGGATTTATTGGAAAATGGAAGCATTTCAGCCACAAAGCGGAAGAGCACTTCAAATTACAGAGAGGGGTCATCGAGTACTGAGTCGCATGGTGAGTAAAAGTTGCCAATGTTCTGCTGAATCCATAGCAGAAGAGTTCCAAACTTCCACTGGCATTAATATGAGCACAAAAAATGTGGTGTGAACTTCATAAAATGGTTTTCCATGGCCGAGTAACTGCTTGCAAGCCTTGCATAATCAAGTACAATACCTAGCATCAGATTGAGTGTTGTAAAGCACACTACCACTGGACTCTGGAGCAGTGGAAACATGTTCAGTGGAGTGACGAATCATGATTCTCTGTTTGACAGTCTGATGGACGTGTCTGGGTTTGGCGGATGCCAGGAGAATGTGGAGGAGGGATTATGGTATGGGGCTTTTTCAGGGGTTGGGCTTGGCCCCTTACGTCCAGTGAAGGGAAGTCTTATGCCGCGGCATACCAAGACATTTTGGACATTGCTATGCTTCCAACTTTGTGGGAACAGTGTTGGAAGGCCCTTTTCTAATCCAGCATGGCCCGCACAGAGCCCTGACCTCAACCCCATCGAACACCTTTTGGATAACCTGGAACGGAGATTGCGAGTCAGGACTTCTTGTCAGGCATCAGTGCTTGGCGACAAATGCTCTTTTGGGTGAATGGGCAAAAATTCCCCACAGAAACAAAATTTTGTGGAAAGCCTTTCCAGAATATTGGAAGCAGCTATAGTTGCAAGAGGGTGTGTGTCTTGAGAATGTAATGTCAGAAAAGTCCCTCTTGATGTAATGGTCAGGTGTCCCGATACTTTTGTCTTCATAGTGTATTTTTTCATCACTTTTTGAAATGTAATTTATTACAGATGGTTTTTTCCTCAGCTGTTTTTTTTTAAAAAAAATATTTACTGTAAAATTTTTAACACATTTATTCGCATCTACGAACAATTGGAACCAGGGGCATAAATAGAAAATAGGCCCCCAACTTTAATAGCTGGTCTGTGCCATTATTGCTCCCAAATAACTTGTCTGTGCCTTCTTTGTCCCTTGCCCCCTTCCAACATACATTCTGGCATACGTATATCAACACAGTTACACAAATTACGCACACTTACTTATACTTCCTAACAGAATTGTACACATTCATTCTATCACACACTCCATCTAACCCCACTTACACATCCCATGCTCACACACACAATTACGCATTCATTCTCACACATAATTACACATCCAGGCTCACATACTGTTGGGATCAGGATGAGAAACCCCGGTATGCAGCCGACGGAGCAGGGGCGGAGATGGCAGTGACAGCAGCGACGTGGGAGCTGATACCCGCTGTTGGCGGGTATTGGGGTGAGCCACTCCGTCGGGGTCTCGGCTGCGGACCCTGGCACATACACACATAATTACACATTCGTGCTCACATACACACACAATTACACATCCATGCTCACACACAATTACACATCTATGCTCGCACACACACAACTACAGATCCATGCTCACACACACAAGTACACATGCATACAGTATATATATATATATATATATACATTACTAGTTCCATAGTGACTTTTTACATTTTCTTTTTTTATTATTCTCAACGATATAACTTTCTAATTTACATTTTTTATGCAACTTTTTCTTTTTGAATACTTCCTTGTATACACACACATAAACTTTTTTATTATTATCTTTTATTTACCGTATTTGCTTGGTTATAAGAAAACCCTGATTATAAGACGATACCCCAAAATTTGAATATCTATTTAGGAAAAAAGAGAAAAAGCCTGAATATAAGACTTCCCTATAGAAAAAGCTTTACTAGTAAATATTACTTCTAGTAAACTATTTTTCATATTTAATAAAACTTATTTTATATACTGTATTTGCTGAATTATAAGGCGACCTGATTATAAGACGACCCCAAAATCAAAATATTAATTTAGGAAAAACAAAAACTGAATATAAGATGACCTATAGGAAAAAGTTTACCAGTAATATTAATTCATGTAAACTATTTTTTCATATTTAATAAAAGCTACGATTGAGAAAAATATATTTTTAATTTCCTTTTATTTGCCAACCTGCCCCCCCCAGTTATGCACATCTGCCCCAGAAATGCTTTATACCCCCCTATTTGCCACTCTGCCCCATGATGTGCCTTTTAACACCCTATATGCCCCTCTGCCCCATGATATGCCTTATACCCCTATATGCCACTCTAGCATATAGGGAGTTAAAAGGCATATCATGGGGCTGAGTAGCATATAGGGAGTTAAAATGCATTTCTGGAGGTATATATATACCTCCAGAAATGCATTTTAACCCCCTATATGCCACTCAGCCCCATGATATGCCTTTAACCCAGCATGTACTGGCTGCCTTGGCTTGATAGGAGTGTGATTGCTGTTAGCAGTTTATATATATATATATC